>JAODAL010081194.1:0-11990 GCA_025379985.1 Phyllomedusa bahiana | reverse complement strand
AACTTTCATAACTTCCATTATGTTTAATTACTTTTACATTTTTTTTTAAAACCTTTAAAAAATGTGCTCTGCATCACCATTTGCTGAGATCAATAACTTTGTGTATGAACTCAAGAAAAGTTGAAATGTTGAATATGATTGGTCATTGCTCACATGTTGTTTATGGGTCATATGGGCTGTAGCCATATATAAGTATAATGTGGGCTCTGCATTATTGTAAATGCCTATAACAAAAAAGGAGTCACATGAACCAAAAAATCAGATAAAAAAATAATAAAAGAAAAATAAACATGAAATAATATATAAGTGGAAGTAGGGAGGAGAGTATAGAAGTTTAACAATCCTGAACACAGAATACATCATGACTCTCTCATTTAGCACTCAATAGCCAGAACCATGTACTTACACTCACCGGCCACTTTATTAGGTACACCTGTCCAACTGCTCGTTAACACTTAATTTCTAATCAGCCAATCACATGGCGGCAACTCAGTGCATTTAGGCATGTATACATGGTCAAGACAATCTCCTGCAGTTCAAACCGAGCATCAGTATGGGGAAGAAAGGTGATTTGAGTGCCTTTGAACGTGGCATGGTTGTTGGTGCCAGAAGGGCTAGTCTGAGAAATTTCAGAAACTGCTGATCTTCTGGGATTTTCACGCACAACCATCTCTAGGGTTTACAGAGAATGGTCCGAAAAAGAAAAAACATCCAGTGAGCGGCAGTCCTGTGGGCGGAAATGCCTTGTTGATGCCAGAGGTCAAAAGAGAATGGGCAGACTGGTTCGAGCTGATAGAAAGGCAACAGTGACTCAAATAGCCACCGTTAAAACCCAAAGGTAGGCAGAAGAGCATCTCTGAACGCACAGTACGGCGAACTTTGAGGCAGATGGGCTACAGCAGCAGAAGACCACCCCGGGTGCCACTCCTTTCAGCTAAGAACAGGAAACTGAGGCTCCAATTTGCCCAAGCTCATCGAAATTGGGACAGTAGAAGATTGGAAAACGTTGCCTGGTCTGATGAGTCTCGATTTCTGCTGCGACATTCGGATGGTATGGTCAGAATTTGGATTCAACAAAATGAAAGCATTTATCCATCCTGCCTTGTATCAACGTTTCATTCTGGTGGTGGTTGTGTCATGGTGTGTGGAATATTTTCTTGGAAATCTTTTGGACCCTTGGTAACAATTTAGCATCTTTGCAACACCTTGTGGAATCTATCCCACGAAGAATTGAGGCAGTTCTAAAGGGCAAAAGGGGGTCCAACCCGTTACTAGCATGGTGTACCTAATAAAGTGGCCGGTGAGTGTATATCGACCAGGGCTCGTCAATACTATCCTGGTTGGCATAATTATTTTCCAGTATTGTTTTTATTCTCTCTTCGTTTCCCATATATCGGGTATGTTTACTTATAGAGAAGAAATCACAGTGTCGGTTTTCAAAAGGATGTGTATGGACCGGAACAAACCATATATATTAACAAAAAGGGTTTGAAGCAAAATCAAATTCACAGAGAAACATGAACCCTAAAGACAATAAAACAGAGCTTTAAATAGTAAAAATCTAAAACGTACCCTACAAAACTCCCTTCCTAAATAGCCCCTATCTAAACGGGGTGACTGCCCTGAGAAGAGCGACCCCGTTCTCCACCCCTTCCCTGAATAGAGCCCTGGTTTACCCTCTACTAAATAGAGCAAAAACAAATATCGAAAAATTTTAATCAACAAGAGCTTATACACATGTTTATAGAAGCACTAATTGGTGTTATTAAGATAGTAAATGATGCACACAGATTATGGTCTATTAGTCAGGCTCCAGGACAGGTGAACCAACAACTGAAAAGTAATAAGGTATATTCCTCATGCCAGGAATACTCCTAATTAGATGTATTCCTAATGACTAGAATATTCCTACACCAACGCGTTTCACCTCAAATAAAGAGCATCATCTGGGAGAAAAACTTGATGGAAAACTTAGAAATATAATGACAAGATATTTACAGAAAGGACTGGAATGGCTCCTAACATAACAATCTGCTTAAAGATGAAAATACTTTCAGTATAATATGTGCCCAACTTAGTGCACACTATATACCACCAGGGCCAGGGCGACAGGTAGGCAAAGCTAGGTGACCACCTAGGGCGCCTCTGCATCCCAGGCAGAAAAGGGGTGTTCTGTAACCAGAGAAACTTATATGCTCTAAGAGGAGATAAAATCTTCTTGACCCCAGGGCAACGTTGAGAATGTGCGTCCTACCCTTTCAAACCCAACACCATACCTTCACCCCTCCAAAACTGCTTACTGCGACCAATCCCAATAACAACATCACCACCAGCTTTTGGATTAAATTGGCCACAGCAGCCGTTTTATTAACAATACAACATAAAAATATATACAAGCAAATATAAATATAACATAATTTTAAACCCAGTATATAAATATATATATGCAAATAACCCATACCAAAATATTTCCAAAACCCGAGGCTCACTATATACATATATATATTTATATAAAACCTGCAGGCCAACTAACCAGCGGCCAAAACAACATTATTTTAAACCGACCACAACCAGTTAAGGGGGCGAGGTCCTTGGAGCTAAACCGACCCAGCGACAAAAATCCCCGAAGGGACAAATACCACCATTACCCCGAGCCGTACTCCACTGGCTCGGGGGCCCAGAACCATACTCTATGGCTCATCCAATTTTTGCTCTTCAGGGATAACACCCCGAAAGAGCCCACCTTCTCCGGGTCGTCCTTGTTACCCTGAGGGAATCCTACCCCAAAGGACTCCCTCCGCCACCTTTTTGATCACAACTCCAAGCACCTCAACCGCTACAGCTCCTATGATGACCTATTCCCCCAATATCCTTCTCCTCCAGACACTACAGGGCGAGTGGGACTGCTCACCACGTGCTGCCGATTGCCTTCCCGGGCGGAGGGCGGCACTTAAATACCCCTCCTTCGCACCGGATCTACATCTTGCTCACCCTCCCCTCAGGGAAGCACGCTCCGGCTGCACCCAGCGTGTCGGGTCATGCAGTGCCTCCCCTCCAGGGGGCGTGGCCTCGTTCAGGTGCGCTGCCTTTATCTCCCAACAAAATCAAACACAGTAATGTATTTGGTAATAGTCTTCATTTACCTTTCCCTACATGGAAAAAGTAGTGAGAGTGCCCCTTTAAACCCTATCAGACAAATAATGTCAACAATTATTGATGCTTTGCTGAGTTTAATTGCCGATTACTAACACATGATGTGTTACACATTGGAATCACAGGTTGCACATTACAGAAAGACGTCAACATCTTACTATATCTCTACTGGCTTTTTTCAGTTTCGTGTTTCCGGTTATCATAACAAGAGCTTGAATTGCAGGGTACAAAGTGATGAAATACCCACAACAGATCATCAAATTATCAACAAAATTTAATGATTTCATCAGAACATAGACTGAACTTGCGCTAAATCCAGTGTGAAGAACAACCAGGAGCACCATGGTCCTGGCCGCTGTAACATGGGCCTTCATCTGAGGACGGGAGGGACTGGCTTTATTCGTGTTCATCCTCTTCATGTGTCTCCACAGTGATCACAGAGTCAATGTTATAGGAAGCAGAGTTAATATGAGGGGTAGCATGCACCCAAGGAACGTTGCTATGAGATATGGAGATGCTATCATGAAGGAAGTATTCCACTTAGTGGAGTTGCACATAACATTTCCCAAAGTTTCTTCAATGTAAATGTTCCAGAATGATGGAAGAGAAATGACGAAGATCCAGCCGTGGAGGCCGCCAAGAGCTTCGGCAGAAATTTCTGTATCCTTATCTTCAAAACCAAAAGGAGACCTCCGGTGAAATTGACAATTCTCATGTAATAGTAGATGGAGAGCCAAGCGGTGAGCCATATGTTACAGGAAACAAGTAAAATTAAGACATCGATCATTTTCAGATGAGTTGGATGAAAATTGTCATAAAACTTTGTTGTAAGGAAGGAAATATCCAAACAGAAGATGTTCTTCATCAAAGCATTTATCAGAGCCATGAAACTGAGAATCTGATCGGGAAGACTAAGGCGCAAACCTCGACCCCAGTCCTTCAGGTTTATGTACACAATCCATGAGTTGCATCCGACTCCGATGATTACAACAGCAATACTCACTAAGATTTTTGTTAATAGAAAAGCCAGGCCATCCATCGTCTTCTTCTCTGCTAGTTTCCACTTATTCTGAATCATAAGTTGTTTCTGGAGGACAAGTCACCTTTATAGCACACAAAGCTCTATGCAAACCAGTTTAAATTTGGTTTCTCTTGTTATATTTTTTGCCATGTTCTCATCTTCTGATTTTCATGCACTTACTATAACATGGGACATGGAGCAACATGGCAGTAAAGATAAGACAGAAAAATATTTTTTTTCCTCTTATTGCTCTGTATAGAGGAATTTTTTTTGGCTTATGATAATTTTTTCTTGCAGATGCTTCTTTCCCACTCCTTGGATACTCTGTGGGGCAATTTTCACCATATCCATCCTTTGGGTGCTCTGTAGGTCAGTTCTCCCCATGTCTGATCCTTAGATACTCCATAGGGCAATTTTCACCATTTTTATGCCTTGGATGCTCTGTAGGCCAGTTCTCACTATGTCCAACCCTCATATGCTCTGTAGGCCAGTTTTCGCCATATCTAACCCCTGAATGTTCTGTAAACAGTTCTCACCATGTCCAACCCTTACATGCTCTGTAAGCCAGTTCCCACCATGTTAGAATACTGTATACTCTGTAAAACAGTTTTCAATCCGACCCTTGGATGCTCTGTGGGCCAGTTTTCACCATTTCCAATTCTTGGATACTCTGTAGACCAGTTCTCATCATATCTCCACTTTGGATACTCTGTAGGCCAGTTCTCACCATGTCTGACCCATGGATACTCTTTAGACCAGATCTTACCATGTCCGACCCTTGGATGCTCTGTAGACCAGATCTCACCATGTCCAACCTTTGATTGATCTGTAGGCCAGTTTTCACTATGTTTGACCCTTGTATAGTCTGGAGGTCAGTTCTCACCATGTTTAACCCTTGGATTCTCTGTGGACAAGTTTTTACCATTTCCAATTATTGGATACTCTGTAGGCCAGTTCTAACCATGTCTGACCCTTGGATACCCTGTAGACCAGATCTCACCATGTCCAACCCTTGGATGCTTTGTAGGCCAGTTCTCATAATGCTTCTGTGTTTTCCAAAACCTCTGTCAATTGCTTAATGTTCATTCCTGTGTAATTCTTGATGGTTTACGAACAACAGGCCTTTGGTCTCCCATTTCCACTGCCATTAAGGATCTAGAGCAGCATCTCCTTTTCTAGAGAATTCGCCTTCCTCTCGGGACCAAAATAGATCAGGTTTTGTCTGGTGATGTTGCGATCCAAGGATAACTCTTGGTTTATATGATGAACAACAGTTTTGCTGATGATTCTAGCTGTCCATGGGAATCATTAAAGTCTTCTCCAGCACTGTTATTCAAAAGTATTGATGTTTTTCTTCTGTCTACTTTCATGAACATCCACATCTCACAGCCATATATTGGAACTGAGAACGCAATGGCAGTGATCTAACGTTGTTTGGTAGTTATGCAGATAATAATTTAGTGTTATCCTACAAATGACTGTACTCCTATGCTCAACTTATACCAGAGTAACACAAGTGACATCTTTATGTTTTGTTGTTTACAATTATAACACATTATATCTTCAACCAAAATAAGTTGTAAACCCCTTCTGTAGCTCATCTGGATGCAGAACTAAAAATCCAAATGGTTTAAATGATAGAAACAAGAATCACATATTTCTATGTCCCTCAAGGGTTGAGTTGTCTTTCCTTGTTGCTTTACTGTTAATCCAAGGAAGACAATATATTTAGAGAAAAGAGCATGAGTTACGCTCATTGGTCTTAGGAGCAGCTTTTTGCACAAGAAACATTTCCCCATTGCTTTTTCTGTTACAGAGAAAAAGCAAAACAAGCCATGCTCTGTTTTTTTGGCTCATCACTGAAATATAATAGATGGAAAGGAAAGGTGGTGAAAAATTCTGTAAAAATGTATCAGAACTAACCCTTCTGTACCAAACTTAAATGCTCACCATTCCTTGCTAATGACCATGTTGTGGGTAGAAACCTGGAAGTTCCTTACAGTGGAGTCATTGCAGATAAGAGTGAAGACTAAGGGGCTCCTTGGACTCAACTTCTCTGTGTGTCCTTAAGCCAAACTCCTGATCCACACCCCGCCTCTGATATTCAGAGATTGAAACAGGGACTCACTCATCTTTAGCTAAGGAGCAGCTTTCTGCAGGAGAAACCTTTCCCCGTTGCTCTCTTTGACGTATAGACCAGGCACAACAACCAAAGTTATATTCTTTGTCCCAACATGGAAACATACTAGATGGAAAAGCAAAGTGGTCAAGAATTCTGTAAGAATGTGTAAAGATGTTGTAGAAAGTCTGTTGCTTGGATACTTTACTGAGTTTTAGGTTAGTAGATGTCAACCTGAGCCTGCACAGCTAGTCTAAAACTACAACACCCAGCACCCAGCATGGTGTGACACTTGCAGTCAATATTTCCCATGTGACCAAATCAACCATCAAGGGACCTCATTCTGCACCCTCATTCTTCTAACTTCACATTCTAACTTTATATTGTCATATAAATATTACAAACCTGCAAAACAACAACATTGAGATGTCAACATATACAGTGTCATAGTCAATGAAGGTCCATTCTGTCTTCCAAGACCACATGACATGTGATCATCTGGGGACTAATAATCCTTTAGTTGCTTTTCTCAGTTTTGAGTTGCCTGTACTAATAACCAAGGCTTGGCCTGAGGGGTAAAATAGTGCAAAATACCAGCAAAAGAACATCAAAACATCTTCAAAATTCATTTTATTTAAAAGTATATAAATTGCTGCGGCAAGCAGACTGGTGTGAAGAGACACCAGAAGCACCATGGTCGTGGCCGCCCGTATATGGGCCTGTGTCTGAGGGTGACAGGAGTCTGGTGTGTTCATATTTATCCTCCTTATGTGTCTCCAGAGTGAACTCAAAGTCAGTCCTATAGGGATAAGGGTACATATGAGGGGTAAGACACAACCCAGTAAGGATGCTATCAGGTATGGAGAGGTCACGGATAGGGATTGACTTCCCATAGTGTGATTGTGGGAACAGTTTCCAACAGTTTCTTGATGTTTTACAGGGTAAATATACCAAAATGAGAGAACAGACAAAATGAGTGATGCAGCAGTGGATGCCACCATGAACTTGGGTAAAAATGTAGAAATCCTCATTTTACAAAGTAAAAGGATGCCGCCTGTGAAATTCACAATTCTCATGTAGTAGTAGATGGAGAGCCAAGCGGTGAGCCATACACTGATGAACAAAAGAAACATCATAAACCCTATACAACTGAGGTGAATCTGGTCAAATGACGAGTAAAACGTTGTCTGAATGGAAGACATGTCGAAGCACAGTACAGCTTGCAATATGATATTGATGAGACCAATAAAAGTGAGGATCTGATCTGGTAGACTTAGGCGGAAACCTCTTCTCCAGTCTTTAGCATTAACATAAACAATCCATGAATTGAGGACAAGTCCACAAATTCCAGCAGCAGTACTTGCCAACAACTTAATTCCTAACAGAGCCAGAGGATCCATAACGATGGTTCTCCAGGGTCTTCTAGTTGCATGGTTTACAGCATCAGAGTAAAGTCATCACTTTGTGTATTGTGAAAATGGATGCAAATCAGTGGGTTTGGTTTCTCTTTGGATTATCTGCTTTGCATCTACATTTTACTGTAGGTGGACTTGCACGCACCTTGACTGTGATGAATTATTCCTCCTTCTTAGAGCTGTCATTAGTAATTGATCTTCATGGAAGAGTGCAAGCAACCTCATGGTCAAGTGGTCAACCTCAAGTGTCTACAGACCACATTGAAAGAGCAAACCCTGGAAGTGTCCTCCAAATATGTGAAGACTAGTGTTGATCGAACCGTTCAAGAAAACTTAAGTTCGAGTCGAACATCTCGATTTTCTCAAACTCAAACCGAACCGAACATTTTACTATTAAGCTCGAGTAAATTTTTGAGTTCATCATGGTGTTTGACACGACATTTAAATAGTTTCCAGCACCTTTCTGCACTTTTGGCGGCCATCCAATCAGTGCAGAGCACAGAGAAGTGTCAAAGACGTCATTGCTGAGGTGTTGGACTCTCATTGGCTGATAAAATCCCATGATCATGTTATATATATGTCACTGTATTGCGTTCTGAATGCTATTTTCAGCTCACTCTCTACTGTACAGACTGCTCTCTGTCTGCTTGCTTGCATACAGGCACAAGATTTGTTTTTTAGCGATTTTAGACAGGAAAAGCTGCTATTTAGATTAGTTAGGCAGTTAGGGGGATGTGCAGCAAGCTTAGGGAATCAAGACTTAGGTGCCAACGGCACACAGGGGACGGCTTTTCTCCGCGGTTAGCGGAGAAAAGCCCTCCCCCTTCACATAGGCATGTTCATATTCCGTCTGAAAACCGGTCGGAAGAATGAACATGTTCTATGTTTTTCAGACCGCCGTCAGTCTGAAAAACCGCTGGGTGGAAAATCTATTCATTCTATTAAGGTCCGTGTAAAAGTTTGACATCAAACAGTCAATTGCACTGTAAATCCCAATGTTATGTCGGCATTCAAGCAGGACCACACCTGCCTCGAACTCAACAACTTGAAAGGTAAATGCTGTCTAGGATTACGAAATCAATCACTTCTGAAATAACGTATTCTCATAACTTTTAACACTTAATGGTAACTTCCCATCAAGTGGAGAGCAGTATTGCACATTCATCAAACAAATATGTAACCAAATATGTAACAAGGGACACTCAGCGCAGTCTTTAAGTCCTCCATATCAGGCAGTCTCGCCTCAGGTTAGGAAAGCTTATCGGACGGGAGCGCTCCTACATCAGGTGGTGACTTCCATGTTGCCCAGCACGCGACGTTTCGGGAGGGGAACCACTCCCCCTTTCTCAACTTTAAAGACAGGGGGTGGGGTTTCCCCCGAAGTCCCCACCTAATGTCGGAGCGCTCCCGTATGATAAGCTTTCCTTACTTGAGGCGAGACTGCCTGATACGGAGAATTAAAGACTGAGCTGAGTGTCCCTTGTTACATATTTGGTTACACATTTGTTTGAGGAATATGCAATACTGCTATCTACTTGATGTGAAGTAACCATTAAGTATTAAATGCTATGAGAAGATGTTATTTCAGAAGTGATTGATTTCTTAATTCTAGACGGCATTTACCTTTCAAGTTACTGTGTAAAAGTTTGTCAGCCGGTTTGCAGCTAGTTTTCAAAACTGAAAAACTGCTGAAAAACAGTGCCGTGGGGACAAGGCCTTAGTTAGATAGCATTTTCCTCTCCATAGACAGCAATAGTAAGGGAGTTTGGTACTGCTGGCTGCAACTTTCCCACACCCAGAAGCTGTTATTTGGTGACATTTGCAGGCTCACATAATGCCTAACTCTCATATACATGGATATATATTATACAGAGTGCTTGGATTCGCTAGATCATACTCGGTGCCCAAAAGTTCAGTTTTTGCCGTTTTGGGGGTGAAATAATTTTTTAACACACCATCTCCAATTCTCCTATACAAATAAATATATTCTAAATAGTGGTTGGAGAAAATTATTTTGAGTGGAGAAAAGTTCATTTTTGCCCGTTTTGGGGGTGAAATACCTTTCAAATATACCGTGTGTTATTGTCATAAAGATATATATTCAGGAAATAGAGTTCTCTCTGTTGCTAAATCTAACTCAATGCTATAAACTGTAATTTTGTCAGATTTTAAGTTTGAATAACGCCGAAATATACAAGTGTGTTATTGTGATCCACATATATATATACACTTCTCTCTTTTTTATTACATATATTTTGTGCCATGTGCAGAGATATAATATTTAGCTTTTGAACATGGAGAGAACTATAGGTGGTAAGCGGGCAAGGAGGGGCATACAAAGTGGAGATAGAGGTATGAGACGAGGGGCTCCTTCCAGTGCTCCACACAACACACAAGCGAGCACATCGTCACTTGCAGGACCATCAGGCCTGTCATAGCTTGCTCAGTTCCCTGTGCGTCTCATTACTGAACAGCATCACCAATCTGTTCTTCAGTAGTTATCAGACCCTGCACCCGAGCGTTTTAAAACCTTTTCCTCCTTTTCCCCTCTCAGTCAGGGCCCACAAAATAAATCATCATCGTCACATCAGTTAAACCTGAAGCAAAAAACCCCCCAAATGTCAAAACCCCCAATATACAGCCCACTCCAAATAATCCATATTTTTGAGGAGTCTTCATCACCCCAATGGGGTTTGGGGTCAAAAAGGCTTTTTCCCAAATAAAATCAAGAGACAAAAAGAGGATGATTTTGTCGTTCTAACCCCCAAACACGGGATGCCCCCCCAGAGGGAGAAAAACGGGCTGTCGGCAAAAAATATCGGGGCTGTCAGCAATTTGCCTCAAGTGCCTGGGGCCTTCAAAGCTTGTAGACTGTGAGGGAGTGGAAGCACCTCCCAGTCGGGCACCCAGCCCCCTTTGGGGTCCCAGGTGTGGGAGCAAAAGAAACACTTTCCCCCCCAACCACCCCAAACCAAAAAGCCTAAATGCCCGGCATTGCCTGGATGGTGGCCTTGGAAATTTTTGCCTTTTGCCGGGGTGACACAATGGGTTCCCCCCATTCATGTCCCGGGCATCCCCCAATTCAAAAGCCGTCAGGCATCTCTTCGCCGGGAAAAGCTGTCCCTCCCCTGGCCCCCCACATTGCAAAAGATCCCAGCGCTTTGGTGCATCTGTGCCCCACAAAGTCCATCTCACTACAGAACAGGGAAAGTAGGCACGGTCTAGGGCTTAATCCCCTGCTGTTCACTGGGGGCATGGTGGATGACAGTGTTTGGTGATGGGTCTTGGCAGTTTGAGCATTGCTTTGGCTTCGAGATCGATCTAGTCATAGTGGCCGACAAAAGGTTTTTTCGATAGTGAGCGTCGTTTTGAGCGATGACCAAAAGTCTAGGGGAGAGCAAAAACCCCTTCATTATTACACCCAAAACAAGGCTGGAGAAGCTGAAATTAACATCCACAACAGTCAAATTATAGTGCACATTTTAGGCAACACACTTAGGTTATAAAAAGTCACAAAAAAAAAAGTCCAGCCCCTTTACAAACCCCTGTCTTGTCCACAGCCTGACCCTTAAAAAGGAGTTGTCTCATTAATATTTCAGCCTCTGTCTGTGAATGGGAGTTGAATTGAGGGGGTTTCTAGCTTTTGCCTCTTCCCCCCCTCTCCCCCCCCCTCCCCCCCAACCCCACAGGCAGCAGGGGGATTTCTGCCAGTTAACCCTGTGTGGCTGCCCAAAGTTCTATGATTTAATACAGAGGGGATCAAGTGTTCCTATCCCCCTGCTTACTTCATATCTCCACATCTCCACAACAACAAACAAACCCTCCAAAAGAGGCAGGGAAACTGCAAAGGTTATCAGGGTGTGTCCCTAGACAGCACAGCTGAATGTCACAATCTGAAGTATTTTTTATAGTTTTCAGCTCCACAACATCATGATTATAGTAAAAACGGGTCACTGCTGTCAATTATTGATCAGCCTAATCTCTGCTCAATGTGTAGGAGAGGAGGGAAACAGGCACACACAGGGTTAATCCCCGGCAGCAAAGGGCTAGAAGCCAGAGTCCTCCCTCCCCCCCTCCCTCCACCACAGAAGCATTCTGTGCGGAGGGGCCTCTCTTCTCCCACCTTCTTCAAAGGGGATGGTCATTCAAAACCCACGCCAGTAAAATAAGGATCAAAAGGGTCGGCTGCTATAGAAATTTGAGAAGGTGATGCATCCCATAACGGGCTAGCTCAAAATCAGTAGGACATTTGTAATGAACAATATTTCAAAGCTCTTGTTTT
>JAODAL010081193.1:0-11990 GCA_025379985.1 Phyllomedusa bahiana | reverse complement strand
CCTGCTTGCTGCGTTGGTGAGGTGGTAAAAAAGATTGCCGGAGGTCCCCCATTGGCTTCTCCCACCTTCCCTGCCTGCTGCCGTTGGCAAATTTGGCCCCCTTATGCTGTACGTCGTGGCGTTGTTCACTGCATTGGGAACGTGAAGCAGACGCAACAGATGTCTCCAGTTGATCAATCAGCAATGTCTCCATTTTCCTGCATTTTACTCTCTATTTGGGTGGGTGGAAGGAAAGTGCTGAGTTTTGTTTTGTACCGGGGATCCAGGAGGGTGGCCACACCAGTAACTGTTGTTCATTTTGATGGCCTTAATGCGAGGATCATGTTGGAGGAAATGGAGCATTCCAAGCACTCATGTGAGAGATGGAGCCTTGATTTCCCAAGCCTCTGGGTTCGAGGGGCACTAGCAAACTGATCTTCCTCATCTTCTCCTCCGCCTCAAATTAGCGCCAAACCTCTTTCCAAGGCAGGGGACGTCGACGGTAACATCGGTGTCTAGGATACCTCCTCCTCCTCCTCCGCTGCCTCCGGCACAGCTTCAACACAGCCCTGACTTGCCTGAGATGATGCACCCTGAGAGTGATGCGCCACTTGCACTAGCTCTGGACCCCGAACCACTGCCTAATGAAGACCGATGAAATTGTGAAACTGTCGGGCCTTGTGGATTTGATGGAGAGAAAGGCTCCGTGTCCGCATTGTGTCCGTCTCCTCCTCCGTCGCTGGCGGGACCTGTTGTTTCAGAGTGTCCAACGATCGTTCAGAACTAAGATCACACAATGCTCATGCTGACAAGGACATTGTCCGCACTGACCATTTTGGTGGCTTCTTCAAAACTGGCAAGGATGGTGCAGAGCTCTTTCACCTGCCTCCACTCTCGGTGGTTCAACACCCCGAGGTCCGTACCGCTGCTTGTCAGGCCTTGTGTCACTTCGTACTGCGTAATGGCATTGCACTGCTGCCACAATCGCTGGAGCATGTGGAGGGTGGAATTCCAGCGTGTTGCCACGTCAACAATGAGACGGTTGACGGGGAGGCCGAGCTGACGCTGCAACGCAGCCAGGCGGGACGAAGCAGGGTCGTAACGGCGGAAGTGCGAAACTCAGACCTCGAGCCTTCTTCAGCAGGCAGTCCAGACCCGGGTAGCTCTTTAGAAATTTCTGGACGACAAGGTTCATGACATGTGCCAGGCAAGGGATGTGCTCCAGCCTACCGATCTTAAGGGCGGCCAGCAGATTTCGCCCGTTATCGCACACCACCTTGCCTGGCACAAGGTTCTTGTCACCCAGCCAGCGCTCGGTCTCGTTGCTTAGAGCCGTCCACAGCTCCTGACCTGTGTGTGGACGGTCCCAAGGCAGATTAATTTCAACACGGCTGGTTGTCTCTGGGCACGTGATGCCACCAGAGGACCTTGGGGGAAAGAACCCTGCACCATCCCTGCGGTTTTGAAGAGCGTGCGCCGAGACTGAGAGCCACCGTCACCCCCAGAGACATCCACCCAGCTCACCCAGTGAGCTGTCACAGAGATATAGCGGCCTTGGCCGTGCTTACTAGTCCATGTGTCGGTGGTGAGATGGACTTTTCCGGACACAGATGCAGACAACGCGCTTGAAATTTTAGATGACACGTGGCTGGCCAGGGCGAGAGGGCAGGGACGTTTTTCTGGCAAAGATGAAATGCCTGCTCGGCATCTGGTATTGGGGGCAGGCAGAGGGCCCATGAAGTGGCGGAACCCATCTGTGTCCACCAGGGACGGAAAGGCAACATTTCAAGGCAAAAGCCTGGCAATGCCGACATTCAGGCTTTTGGCTTTGGGAATGGTTTGGCGTTAAAGTGTTTCTTCTGCTCCAACCTGGAGACGAATGGCTGGCTGCTAGACTGGTGTGTGCGGCGTGAAGGTCGTCAAAACTGGCGGAAAGGAAGAAGGGGTAGGATGGAGGCTTGGTGGTTGCTGGTGGTACTGGGGCGACGGTGAGGTGAAGCTGAGGACTGATCCCTGATCATGACTTTGAGAGACATGGGGCAGGCTGAGGGGAACGCTTGGTGGCTGGCCGGAGGAGGAGGCGGGAGGACAGAGGGTGTGTAATGGTTGGAGGGCCCGGGCGTCGCGTCTGGCCTTTTTTCGGCCAAGTGTTCCATCCATTTTCAACTCTGCATTAGCGCATGTGACTAGACATGTTGTTGGTGGTTAACCACTAGTTCTTGCTCTACTTATGCCATTTACCGGCAAAGGGGCATTTGACATCGCTGGAGTGAATCAGAGGCTTGGTTCAAAGAAGCGCCAGGCTTTGAGAGGTCCTGGACTTTTTTACGCCGATAAGCGTGGAGACGGGTTTGCGCTGGAACGTGGCTGGCGGAAAAATATCAGCGGATTCTGCGACGCCCTCTCCTTTTTTGCAGGCAGGGACCCATTAATGACACTTACGCCACATCGTCTTCCTTTCCTGTCCAGTGATGAAGCGTCGCAGCATTAGCTGAAAAGGACACCATGGACTCCGCAATGTCTTCGTCATCATCATCAGCTAAAAACAGGTGACTTGGTCGTCCTGACTTTCTGCATCCAGAGCTAGCGGGCTACAAGCAAGGGGCCACATGCAAGGGAGTTGCCCGATCCGCACGGATTTTTGCCGAATTGGAACAGGCTTCCCTTTCACCCTCCTCTGATGGCCATCAGTAACTGGGGTCAGAGCAGAGAAATCTTCCTTTTGGCTCTTGAATCCTTTTAAACATGCCTTTGACCCAAGCGCATTTTGTCCTCAAAGAGGTTTAGAAAAATCGGATTAACCACAGTGGTGCGGTACACGAGTGACATTTGGGCTGGCTTCATGTTGGACAGATGCTGATGATGATGATGACGACATTTGTGGACCCGTGACTGCGAGGACGAGGAGGTAAGAAGATAGATGCAGGTTGCATTAACACTGAAGGACTGATTGGAGCGATGTTGTTACTTAGATTTCACAGGGCCTGCACCCAGCGGATGACAGCATGACCGGTCTCTGCACTGACGAATCCGCTGGCATGAGTATTGTTGTTCGCAAGCATGGAAGAGCACCTTCTCTGTAACCTCTACCTCCATGTGCTACCCCCTCTTTGCTCGATTCCAACTGCATTTCGCTCATGTTCAGAAATATAAAAATTGAAGATGCGTATGGAATAGTTTTGGAAAGTCTCTTATTAAAAGACGGCAAATCACAGCTATTCTCAATCCTCTAATCAAAACAAAAATTGCTGGATTCAAATTTAACTGCAAGGTGTCTATCAACAAATCTGGACTGGGAAAAAGTCCAAAAAACACGTATCTGTTATGTTTTGGTATAATAAACGGTATTTTTTGCACCTTTCAATTCACCTGTGGTGAATATAGAATTGCTGTTTTAAGATTTACGTGGATGCTGCGTCAATGAACAATGCTGGGTGTGCAAAAGTCAAAAAACACTAAACTGTTATGTTTTCGTATGATACACGGTATTTTTTGCACCTTTCAATTCACCTGTGGTGATTATAGAAGTGCTGTTTTAGATTTACGTGGATGCTGCGTCAATGAACAATGCTGGGTGTGCAAAGTCAAAAACACGTAACTGTTATGTTTTGTATATAACACGGTATTTTTTGCACCTTTCAATTCACCTGTGGTGAATATAGAATTGCTGTTTTAGATTTACGTGGATGCTGCGTCAATAAACAATGCTGGGTGTGCAAAAGTCAAAAAACACGTAACTGTTATGTTTTCATATGATACACGGTATTTCTTGCACCTTTCAATTCACCTTGGTGAATATTAGAATTGCTGTTTTAAGATTTACGTTGGAATGCTGCGTCAATGAACAAATCTGGGTGTGCAAAAGTCAAAAAACACGTAACTGTTATGTTTTGGTATAATAAACGGTATTTTTTTGCACCTTTCAATTCACCTGTGGTGAATATAGAATTGCTGTTTTAAGATTTACGTGGATGCTGCGTCAATGAACAATGCTGGGTGTGCAAAAGTCAAAAAACACGTAACTGTTATGTTTTCGTATGATACACGGTATTTTTTGCACCTTTCAATTAAACTGAGGTGAATATAGAATTGCTGTTTTAAGATTTACGTGGATGCTGCGTCAATGAACAATGCTGGGTGTGCAAAAGTCAAAAAACACGTAACTGTTATGTTTTTGTATGATACACGGTATTTTTTGCACCTTTCAATTCACCTGTGGTGAATATAGAATTGCTGTTTTAAGATTTACGTGGATGCTGCGTCAATGAACAATGCTGGGTGTGCAAAAGTCAAAAAAAACACGTAACTGTTATGTTTTCTTATGATACACGTATTTTTTGCACCTTTCAATTCACCGGTGGTGAATATAGAATTGCGGTTTTAAGATTTACGATGGAAGCTGCGTCAGATAACAATGGTGGGTGTGCAAAAAGTCAAAAAACAAGTAATGTTATGGTTTTCGAATGATAACTGTATTTTTGCACCTTTCAATTCATGTGGTGAATCTAGAATTGCTGTTTTAAGATTTACGTAGGACTGCTGCGTCAATGAACCAATGCTGGGTGCGCAGAAAAAGTCATAAAAACACGAAACTGTTATGTTTTAGTATGATACTCTGTATTGTTGGCAACAAACAACCTCGGACGACTACAAGATGGTAGGATTGTAATTTAAATCTGCAAGGTGGATAATCATCAACAGTCACAGTGTAATGGGTAAAATTAAATGAACACATATCTGAAATGACTATTATGACTATAAAAGTGGAGTTTGTTTGCACCTAAAAAGAGACCTGCAGTTTACCTAGAAATGATGTGTATCTATATAAGTCAGGCTGCTGCCCTAATATCTGGAAATTTTTCAATAGCAAAATGTTAATAATAAAGATATTCCTCTACAATGTCATACACCTAAGCTTGGTGAACTTTATCCAGTGTTTCTTTATAGATAGTGCTTGGATGTGTTCGCCGCGGTGGCACCCCCCTTGCTCCCCCGCCGTGAATTTTACAGCGGTAGATGCTGCTTATAAAATAATCACATAGCTAATCTACATAAAAATCTTCAAATCTCTAATATAAATAAATTTGACGGATCACAGCTAATAGTAGAGGTTTCTCTGTGCAGGAAATAGACTATTTCGCTGAGCTGTTTGGCCACTCTGGCAGAGCGCACAGGTCCTATCCCTATGAGACGCTGAGAGGGACCACTGGGCTGAAACAGGAACGCTTTTCATATGTATAACGAGGTTCCATCGTGATTTTTCCAGCCATCGCAATCCATACACATCCAGTCTTGACGTCACCACACACATTCTCACCCCTGCTCTATTCTGTAATCTGATTTGCTGGCCGCACAAATTTACAGGAAGCGACGAAAAGGCGCGCTCTTAAAGATGATGTCAGTTTTTAACTTAATTATCGCCATGATCTGGAAATTGCGATCACATACAAAACCCTTGCGATTTCAACTTTGTCGATAAAAATCGCTCAACACTAGTCCCTAGTCTCCATTCCCTCCCTCCCCTTTTTTTGTCTCCCTTCTCTTACATCAAATGTATAGCCTTATAGTTAAGCAGACCTATGGGTTAGCCTGATCTTTTACTGTTACTATTCACTTCTAGAGTTCATTGCAATTGAGAACTAATAATTCATCTAGTCTACATTATGATTTTGCTGTATTAAGCTGCTTTCCTTATTTGGAAAATCTTTGCAATGCATTATTACGGACTCTGCTTTCATTTATATGATTCGGCTTCTATTGTATGAGGTAAATATTTAATGCTACTATGAACCTGACCTCATACTCCCTTCCCTCCCATTCCTCCTCTCCCTCCCCTTTATTTGTACCTCCAGGTTATCTATTCTGCCGTTTTATGTTCTGACCTTTTGGCTCCGTTTCCTGGCCATCTTGCTATCTGCTGCCTTCCCTGACCTATGCCTGGTTTACTGAGTCAACAAGAATGCCATCTGACCTGCCATGACCATTTTTCTTCTTGGCCCTCTACCTCATTGGAACCTCAAAATTCCAATGCCTATTGCAGGGAATTAGGGTAAAGATCAGAGGCCTCTTTTGACTTGCAGTCGACACAGAGGATACACCATCTGCCTTATTGGTTAAAAGGCACCTCTTTATTGTACTTTTGGGGGAGCTGCATTAGTGACTTTTACAACTGAAACTATCAAGAATAATACACATTTATAGCCACCTCTCCAACTCATCTCCTCCTCTTTGGAGCTTCGAATCATTCATTTTTATGGTATATCTTGTGGATATGCCATGACTGTGTCACAAGTAGTTACTGCTTTGAGGAAGAAATCAATGAGATGATACAAAAACAGTTTTTACTGCATTGCTCTTTTAGATCGTATAAAATAGCATATATAGCCCTATAGTGTGAGCCAGAAAGTGGCGCCCACAACAGTGCCATCAGTTGAATGCAGCTGTCAAAAGATAAATATTCCTTTCTAAAGTATTACAACAAAGACAAAGAATCTTTGTGTCCTGATGGCTGGAACCATGCAGAGAGGCAATGGGGACGACATATTGTGCACCCTTGGTCAGCATTGACAACCACTACATAGGTCATTTGGCTCTGTATATATGAAAGAAGAGACAATAGCATATTTATTAGCTGTGCCTTCTTTTGATTCCCAGTGACCAACTCCCCATTACAATTATTTAGGGGTCCTATATGATCTGATCTTGTTTTTATGCATTTTTATACATTCTTAATAAACCTACCCAGAAAGTTTTTCATGTTGAGCCAGCATAAGGGAAAACCCGGCATAATAAAGCTCCAGAGTGTATGAAACAGACTGACGCAAATGGACATAAAAGGATGTACCAGAGCCCAACCACATGCTAAGGGACCATTTTGTATGAGGGTTTTACAGTCACTCTATGAAACATACCTTTAGAGACTTTATTTAGATGAAGACAACAGCTTTCCATATGGATTTTCTATAAAAGCCCAATAGAGGCGAGTGCAGTATCGGAAACAACCTCTGTGTTGAACAGGATTCAGTAGAAGCTGTGTTGAAGGACTTGGCAAGGAATATGAGAGATACTGTGCAGGCAACAAACGAGGAGATGGCAAGGTCCTGACCTATCCAAAATACGACCAAAAGATCTCAATGGTAAAGAAATGCAATTTTGTTATCTAATAAAAGGAGTCCTACAGAATCAAAACTTCCAGAACTAAATGACCATCTTTAAAGGGGTTGTCTGGTTCAGTCAAAATGTCAGCAACGTGTCACTGCCTTTTAAAGATGGTAAATTTTGTACATTGGGGTCTATTCTGCGGGCTCTTTCCACCTTATATTTTCTGAGTATTCCCAGATATTCTGTTATCTCTATCTTGCATAGATGTGTTGAAGCCGCTGAAGATAAAGATTCTGGAATGACAATTAGTTTAAAATTGTTCCGTCTTGAGCGGTTTTCCAGATCGTCATATTTCTCCCCTAACTTCTTATTTTTTAGCCATTTCTTGTAATTGGAACTTGAGATCCTCAACAACATTTTCCATATTGAGAGTTCTCTTCTCTAGATCATTTATCCTTTCTCATGTTGAGCTACAGTCTCTTGCAATTGTTTTAGAGTTGTGGCCAGGGCTACCATCAGTCATCTATTAACCGTTTCCGAGCCTCATACAGCCAAATCAAATGGGGCTCCCACCCATTGCTAGTTCCTATTTTTTAACATATCAGTGGGCCCTTTTTGATTAGGGCCACTGACAGGAGTACTGGCCGTACTGCCCTATTGGCACCACTGGTTACGGCAACCGTATTGGTGATTCCTGCAGATTGGGTAGAATGACCATGGCAACTTCAAGTGCTATTTGTTTAAGTTCAATGATACTAAAGCGTGAGGTTACACTGGACCGTTCTCCTGGTTCTGTTACCAAGGGTGTAGGATTGTCTGCACATTGCAGAGTGACTAATTCACTTCGGTATCAAGTGGCAGCATTTCTCCTTTCTGTGATTTAAGTCCACTTCTGCACTTGTCCATCTGAGAAGAATTATTTTATCTCAGAAGTTACCAAATGTAATAAAAAAAAGTTTGCAGATATTTGGTTCCAGAAGTATCTTGAAACACTTTCATAAGAACAGAGAGTTTCTTTTCATAAAGTTATTTCTCCTGAATTAAATAGGCATCCGTTAGATCCTTTACTGGTTCACATTACACTTATAGAGTATGTCAGATCAAGTCCATGTCAGTAAATATGGCTTTCCTTCTGAGCAGATATCACATATCAGGTTGTCCTTTGGGTATGACTTGTTTTAATCTGCTAGGTAAACGATTGCTGTACCCAGGGCAATTTTAAAGCTAGTATAGTGTTAAGCTCACGATTTCCAGTGGTGCCTGCTGACCCTTATATAACTTCCCATGGGTACCTGGGTTATTTCTCTTTAGAGGTTATTACAGCTCCGTGATGGATCAATTGCTTGCAACTTGTAAGGAGCGTGGAGTGCAGGAGCTCGCCTTTGAAACCTACTCTGTGTTGCCGAACCTGAAGCCAAGATTTCTATTTTCTTTTTTGAAAAAGTGTTTTTATTGTGTAAAAGAAGTAAAGCATAAAAAATACATACATTTGGTATTGCTGTAATCTTATCGACCTGCTAAGTAAAATTAACCCCTTACCACAACAGAACATGCTTTGTGACGGCTTCCATCGCCGACATGTCTCCCATTTTACCCATACTTGACAATTCTCCCAGATCGTCCGGGAGACTCCCGCAAATAGGAGAGTCCTTCTGTACTCCCGGGAAAGGTGGCGAACCTGCTGACTGTGGGAGGTTTTTTAAATACCCTTTAATGTCATGGCCCACCTCTGGGGCAGCTGCAGGCTGGTAATGTTGTTGTGGGAAGAGACCAGTATTGATGGACCTTCCCATTCTCATAGTATCAGGTTGCAGCTGTCTGTTTCACCTTTGCTGGTAATGGAAAAAGGGGGGATGTCATTTTTATTTTATTTATTTATAGAGAATCTAACCATGGGCATCCACAATAAATTACTTACTTTTGAAAAAAAAAAATAAACGACGTGGGGTCCCCCCATTTTCCATAACCAACCAAGGTGAAACCAACAGCTACAGCCCAATGCAATAATTTTATTAAAGAGATCAAGCCAATGCTGGTCCGACATAATCCAATGAGTCCAACATAGTCCAAAGGTGAAACCTGTGTAAAAATTAAAACAAAAAAAAGCATGACCGTACTAAACTCCATCCACTGTACCCTCTGAAGATCATGCCTGCGGCTGATCTTTGGGAGGTTCAAAGCATGCAGTTTAAGCTACCAAAAAAGATTCTGGAGGGTACAAACCACATCCTCAGTATAATCTCCAGGGGGATGATCCTCTACCCCTCATCAGATTGTAAGCTGTGCTTTGTACTCCTCTCTCCTATCACTCCCACACCATTGTGTTATGCATCCTAGTGTCAACACAAAATGCACACCCCACCTATCATCCCATAAACCTCTCACCTCCACTTATCACTTCATAAACTCCCCGTAACCTCCACCTATCACCCCATAACCTCCCCATCTGCACATATCACTCCATGTAGAGTTTGTACAGAGGGGACCACAGGTAGGGAAGTGCTGGAAAAATTAGAATTCTAAGATGTTTGTGTGGTAAATTTTGTAGGGACAAGTCGTGGCTGGAAGAAGTCACGATTGTGGTCTGGAAAGGATGCAGAAGAAAAGGGAAAGAGAATAACTCCAGTCATGACTCTAGTGAGGCCCTAGATGTATCTGCACTTTAATCACTTAAAAATCTGCAGAGCCTGTGTACAGTGATATATACCTCAATATGATCACTGTATGAAGGTAATTGTTTGTATTGTAATGGTTTAGTTCCATGCACAGTAGGGGGACAGAAAGTAAAAACAATAGTGCAGAGCAGCTAACACACGCCGGCAACAGCACAGAATGGAGCCAGTTCCATTCCGTGCTGTTTAACTCCAAGATGTCACAGCGATCATGACCGCAGCATCTGTGAATGAGAAACAGTGTCGCTCATCGTTTCTCAATCCAAACAGGACCCCACACTGTCTTTGTACACATTGTTTACACAATGCAATAAGATATATAGATTGTTTTAACAATCTATATACCTCCAACGTGCGGCGAGACCATGCGGCACAGGGGGTGTGACAACACCTTTGCATCAATCCCCCTGCGCCGCTGATCGCTGTAGATACGGAGCTCAGTGAGCACCGCATCTACAGCGATAGGGAAAGCAGGGACGGTGATGCACCGCCCCTGCTTTCTCTATAGTGGTGCAGCCGCACGCTGTGTGCAGCTGCTATCCGGCCGATCAGATTAGATGCCAACCACCCGGACTAAAGTCACTGGGCGGTCGGCATCAGGTGTAGCCGGGGCCGCGGACCGGCAGGGGATTCACTACGGCCCGATGCCGGTCCGCGGCCTGGCGGTTGGGGACCCCTGATTTAGAGGGGTGCAGCACTGTGGAGAGCTTCATGGGTGAGATTGGTTAGTTTATGTTTTATTCTGTACTAAATGGGCAACCAGTGCAGTGACTGACAAAGGCATTAGTGTAGCGGCTGGAAAGAAAGATGAGCCTGGCTGCTGCATTCAGGATGGGTTTGAGAGGGGAGAGTATACTGAGAGGGAGACCGATAAGCAAGGAGTTACAGTAGTCAAGACGAGAAGGAATAAGAGCAACAATGAGAGTTTGAGTTGTTTCCACAGTAAAAAAAAGGACAGATACTGGAGATGTTCTTGAGCAGCAGGTGACAAGAGCAAGGGATTAGATATAGGGAGTGAAGGACAGATCAGAGTCTAGTATTTTACGAGTATTTATTAAGTTTTAGCACCTTAGGGTGTCAGTAAACCTGAAATGATGCGTAAAAAATATCCCAATAAAAATAAGGCCTCAAAATTCAGTAGGTCCTCATTTTATTCTGAGGCCTGTCGTTGAGTTAAATATCACACTAGAGTCTCATAAGGGGTTTCTCTAAAAACGTCAAAATAAGTGGAATCAATGTGAAGTTATATTTCCCTTTTAACATATACTGTGTCTAAGTAAAAAATGGATTCAAACTGAAATTTTGAAATTTCACCTGTACTTTGCTGTAATTCCTGTGAAACAACATCGAGGGTTAACAAACGTCCTAGATGTTGTTTTGAATATGTAAAGAGGCAACTTGTTTTTAAATGGAGTAATTTAGGATTACACACAGGCACCTCAAAGACAACTCACACCTGGATGGGTCAGTAAAAAAAAATCCATGTTGCAAAATTTCTAGAAAATGTAAATAATTGCTACTAATAAACCCTGTAATGTTCGAAAAAATAAAAATATGGTTAAAGCTTCTTATAAACAATTTTGTGTAATATAAATATCTGTCTTACACGTAGAAATTTTAGAGCTTTGAAAAAGGCAATTGACCAAAATTTATTCCGAACTTAAAGCACAATGGGCCACATGCAGAGGCGTAACTAGAGAAGCCAGGGCCCCAAAGCAAACTTTTGGATGGGGCCTCCTACCCCCCCCCTCGCCCACCTCCCTGACCACGAACATTTACCAGGACATGCTGTTAGATAATGTAGATAATACAAGGGGAAAATACCTCACCATACATATCACCATCATACTACTACCAAACAAATCCACTATACCAAGAGCAACATTACCAATAACGCTATAACATTATAGATTTTACCGCCAGAACATGACCACACAGTGACGGCATAATACCCCTACACTAGTACTGATCCGTACACAAAGACCACTAGTACCGCCCTATAGTGCCCATATAGTGGTAGACAGGGCCACCCTCAGACATTTTGGGTCCCCATACAGCTGGAGCGTCTGGGGACTCCCCTCGGCCGATCCAATCCCCTGCTCCTCTCTCTCCCTCCCCATCCCCGGCCGTCCCGACACAGCTCCACTCATCCTCCAGCTCACAACCATCGCCACCCCAGAAAAATAAAAAATTGTTTTTGGGGTCACAAGAAAAAAAAAAAGGGTTTTTTTGTTTTTG
>JAODAL010081192.1:0-11990 GCA_025379985.1 Phyllomedusa bahiana | reverse complement strand
ATATTAAGGCTGGGGAGAGTGAGGCTATAAAAGGGGGGGGGGAGCGGCTTATCCCGGGCGGGGAGAGTGCGGGCTTATACAGGTGGGGGAGTGTAGGTATATACAGGTGGGGAGGGGCAGGCTATATACGGGGGGGGGGAGGGTGCAGGGCATAACAGGCGGGGGAGCAGGCTTATCAGGCTGGGGAGAGTGAGGCTATATACAGGGGGGGAGGTGCGGGTATAAAAGGGGCTGGGGGAGTGGTATACGGTGGGGGAGAGTGCAGGTATTTACAGGGGGGGGGAGTGCAGGCTATCTACAGGCGGGGGGAGGAGGAAAATCAGGGGGGGAGGGGTGCGGGTATATCAGGCTGGAGGAGGGGCATTACAGGTTGGGGGAGTGAGGCTATATAAGGTGGGGGGAGTGCAGGTATATACAGGCTGGGGGGAGTGCGGCTATATAAGGTGGAGTAGGTGCAGGCTATATAAAGGCTGGGGAGGTGCAGGCTTAAAAGGGTGGGGGAGGGGTATAAGGGGTGGGGGAGAGGCGGCTTTTAAAAGGCTGGAGGAGGTGAGGCCTATATACAGGTGGGGAGGTGAGGCTATTAAGGGGGGGAGAGTGCGGCTATTTACAGGTGGGGGAGGTGCAGGCTAATACGGCTGGGAGGTGCGGGCTAATACAGGCTGGGGGGGAGGTGCAGGATATACGGGCTGGGGAGATGAAGGATTTTTAAGGTGGGGAGGGAAGGTATAACAGGCTGGAGGGAGGCGGTATATACAGGCTGGGGGGAGGTGCAGGCTAATAAGGCTGGGGAGGGTGCAGGCAGGGGGGGGGATATAGGTAGGCAGGAAAGGGCGTGGCCTAGGGCGCCCTCTCCCGGGAAAGAAATGGGGCCAGTTTTTTGTGTAAAAATGACTCGCGCAGGCCCGCCCGGCAAAAAAGCAGCAGTCGTCGGGCCCTTTTTCCCCCTGCTTCCTCCCCTCCCAGCGTCGCCCCCCCCCGCATTTATTCTGAGAGACGACTGGAGAGCAAGATGCAAATTAATTCTCCGTCAACTCTTTTCGTGCGAGCGGGAGGAAGTAAAAAGCGGAGCCTGTGCTGTCAAGGGCTTCTACGGGTAGAGGAGCTGCCCCTAAAGTGTTATCAGTTGCATGCAATCACTCAGTAGTGGGGAAAGAGTTAACCCTCTGACTGCAGCAGGGCTACATTGTGTCAGAGCACCACGGAACATCCCCGGGGATTCAGCCATTACTCCAGCTCTCTCTCTCTTCTTATCACTTACTGTTGATTGATTGTAACCAGAAGTCAGGAGAGTTAACCCTCTCATTGCTTGCCTGCAGCTAGCTTACCAGTAATCTCTTTAGGAAGCGGTGTGAGGGTTAACTCTTCTGACTTCTGGTTACAATCAATAAATCAACAATCAGTGATAAGAAGACATCTGGGAGCAGCCAGGGAGCTGGACTGAATCCCCCATAGCCTCAGTGCCCTGAGGAGGACTACTGCTCCCAGTTAGAATGAGTGTTTACAGTGTCTTCCTTCCTCTACCGCAGAAAGATGTGACCAGTTTACAGTTATATAGCACTATCTGGAGGATTTCCCTGCCTGTGACACAGCCATGAAATGTAAGGGCATGTTCACATGGCGTCCTGCCTCCGTGGGAACATACGCTTTACAGATACGTCTCTGGGTCTGACAGGACTGGACCCAGAGACGCATCTAACAATGATCAGTGAGTTTATATGCCGGCAATGACAGACACCCAGCGGCGTTACATGGGGGGATCTCCGCTGCGTGTTTGTCTCGCGCTGTCGGGCCCGTCTTCGCGGATGCGATCAAAGAAATGATGAGCATTTCTTTGATCGCATCCAAAAAGTGGACCGGGACAGGCGCGATGCAAACCGCAGCGGAGATCCCTCATGTGAACGCCGCTGGATGTTGTCATTGCCGGGCATGATAAATCATGATCATTGTTAGATGCGTCTCTGGGTCCAGTCCTGTCAGACCCAGAGACGTATCTGTAAAGCGTTTTGTTCACACGGAGGGTTATTTATTTACTTAAAAACCATGTTTTAAGTAAAAAACACAAATACATTTTTCCATTGTCCAAAAATAAATTTGTGCTGTGGCTCTATAAAACCGTGGCACATATTTTTATGGATATAAATTTTTTAATTCGCAGTAAATTTAAAAAAAAAGTTCCTATCAGTCTTTTGTTTTTTTGTTACATGTATGCAGATGAAAAACATAAACAGGAGCCAGGACTTTAATTAGCCCCATTTTAAAGAGACTACTTCACTTTCTAAAATGCAGTGGGAAAACCATAAAAAAAAGAAAAAATAAAAAATATGCAGCATAAGTCTGAGCTTTTCCCATGCATTTACCATGCATTACATAGTGTATTTTTCCAGAGTAAATAACCAGTCATTTAAAAATTTTGGCTCTTTGTATTTTTCCCTCGTCACCTCATGACCTATGAGGGCTTTATTTTGCGGGACAAAGATGGACTTCCTAATGGTGTTATTCATATTAACATAGAATATACTGGGAAACCGCAAACAAATTCTAAGTGGGGCAAAACGTTTAAAAAACGCACTTTCACCATGTTTGCAGGGGTTTTTATTTATTACAAAAGTTCACTGGTTATATGTGTTATACAGTATGTTTTGTGAGGTTTGACTCAACTCCAACAATAACAAATGTGGGTTTCTTAATGTTTTGTAATTTGTATTACATTTTCAGTCAAAAATTTTTTTTTTGTTCGTCCCATGTGGTTTTTGAGTGAGGGGGTCTTTTTTGAGGTTTAATGTGTATTTTTTTTGGGGCCCCCTTTGGGTTTACATGGGGATTTTTTTAGTCATTTTTTTCAATTTTGGGGGATGTGAAAAGCCCAGAACTCTCAAATTTAGAAAATTTAAAATTTCTTTTAACTTGTAGATGTAAAAAGTGGGGTTTTTTGAATTGAATATTTTTCCTATATAGCGGGGGGGGCAGGGGGAGGGGGGGGCGCCATTTAACCCCATTTCCCTAGGGCCCCAAAAATGTCTTCCCCGGGCCCCTGTGTGCAGGCAATTACAGGGGGGGAGGTGCAGGCTATATACAGGGGGGGAAGTGCAGGCTATATACAGGCGGGGGGAGGTGAGGCATATACAGGCTGGGGGAGAGTGCAGGCTTATACGTCTGGGGGAGAGGCGGCTATATACAGGGGGGGAGTTTGAGGCTAATAAAAACAGGGGGGGGGGAGGTGCAGGTATAACATGCTGGGGAGATGCAGGAATATACAGGGGGGGGAAAGGCGGTATTACAGGCGGGGGGGGTGGGCTATTACAGGTGGGGGGGGCGGGGTTTTAAAAGGGTGGGGGAAAGGAGGCTTAACAGGTGGGGGATAGTGGGCTATATACGGGTGGGGAGAGTGCGGGCTATATACGGGTGGGGAGGTGCAGGTTTAACAGGTGGGGGGGGGGCAGGTATATACAGGTGGGGAGAGTGCAGCTATTACAGGCTGGGGAAAGTGCGGCTATATAAGGCTGGGGGGAGTGCGGTATATACAGGGGGGGAGAGTGCAGGAATATACAGGTGGGGGAGAGGCAAATTAAGGTGGGGAGAGTGCGTCTATATACAGGGGGGGAGAGTTGTAGGTATATACAGGGGGGGGGGGTGCGGTATTACAGGCTGGGGGAGAGTGGGCTATATAAGGCTGGGGGGAGTGCAGGCTATATAAGGTGGGTAGATGCAGGCTAAAAAGGCGGGGATGAGTGAGGCTTATACGGGTGGGGGAGAGTGCGGGTAATACAGGGCTGGGGGAGAGTGAGGCTATATACAGGTGGGGGAGAGTGCAGGAATATAAGGCTGGGGAGAGGCGGTATTAAGGTGGGGGAGAGTGCAGGATATATACAGGCTGGGGGAGGTGCGGCTTATACAGGCTGGGGGGAGAGTGGCTTATACGGTGGGGGGGAGTGCAGGCTAATAAGGCTGGGGAGAGTGCAGGTATTACAGGCTGGGGGGGTGCAGGTATATAAGGCTGGGGGAGAGTGCAGGCTATATACAGGCTGGGGGGGGGTTTTGGGGTTTAAATTCAGGCTGGGGGAGCGTGCAGGTATATCAGGTGGGGGGAGTGAAGGCTATATACAGGGGGGAGAGTGGGCTTATACAGGGGGGGAGAGTGCAGGTTATACGGGGGAGGCTGGCTATATAAGGGGGGGGAGCGTGCGGTATATACAGGGGGCGGGGTGGAGCGTGCGGTATATACAGGTGGGGAGATGCGGTATTAAGGTGGGAGAGTGCAGGCTTATACAGGTTGGGGGAGAGTGAGGTTTTATACAGGGGGGGGAGAGTGCAGGTTATACAGGTGGGGAGAGTGGGCTATATCAGGCTGGGAGAGTGCGGCTATTACAGGTGGGGGAGGGGGCAGGATTATACAGGTGGGGAAAGTGCGGTATTTTTCGGCTGGGGAAAAGTGCAGGATTATACAGGCTGGGGGAGATTGCAGGTTATACAGGCTGGGGAGAGTGCGGCTTTACGGCTGGGGAGGTGCAGGCTTATAAGGTGGGGGGGAGTGCGGGGGATTACAGGTGGGGAAGTGGGCTATATACAGGCGGTGGGAGGCAGGCTATATAAGGTGGGGGGGGGAGTGAGGCTATTACAGGTGGGGGTGGTGCAGGTATAGAAGGCGGGGGGAGAGTGCAGGCTATACAAGGTGGGGAGAGGCAGGCTTTTTCAGGCTGGGGGAGCAGGCTATTTACAGGGGGGGAGAGTCCCTTATAAGTGGGGGAGAGTGCGGCTATCACAGGCTGGGGGAGTGCAGGAAAAATTTCCCAGGTGGGGAGAGTGCAGGCTATATACGGTGGGGAGCGGGCTATATACAGGCTGGGGAGAGTCACGTATATACAGGCTGGGGGAGAGTGCAGGCTATTACAGGGGGAGGAGGGGCAGGTATAGACAGGCGGGGGAAAGTGCGGCTATTACAGGGGGGGAGAGTGCAGGCTATTACAGGTGGGGGGGAGTGCAGGCTTTAAAAGGTGGGGGGAGTGCAGGCTATATACAAGCTGGGGAGAGTGAGGTTTACAGGCTGGGGTAGAGTCCCGGCTATATACGGCTGGGGGGCGGTATATACAGGATGGGGGGGGAGTGCGGCTTTTAAGGCTGGGGGAGAGTGGGTATATACGGTGGGGGAGAGCTGGTATATCATGTGGGGGAGAGTGGTTAAAACGGCTGGGGGAGAGTGAGGTTTAAAAGGGCTGGGGAGGTGCAGGCTTTCAGGTGCAGGAGAGTGCAGGCTATTAAGGTGGAGGAGAGTGCAGGCTATATACAGGTGGAGTAGATGCAGGTATATAAGGCTGGGGGGGAGGCTATATACAGTCTGGGAGTAGAGTGCAGGAAATTTTACAGGCGGGGGAGAGTGCAGGATAACCGGGGGGGAGAGTGGGTTAGACAGGCTGGGGGAGTTGCAGGCTATATACAGGCGGGGGGGAGGTGCGGGCAATTTTAAGGTGGGGAGAGGCGGGCAAAATATCGGCTGGGGGGAGTGCAGGTATATAGGTGGGGAGGTGCAGGCTATATACAGGTGGGGGAGTGTGCAGGCATATACAGGTGGGGGAGAGGAAGGTATATGCAGGGGGGGAGAGTCGGCATATCAGGTGGGGGAGGTGCAGGCTATTACAGGCTTGGGGGGGGGGGTGAGGTATAAAACGGCTGGGGAGGTGCGGCTATATACAGGCTGGGGAGAGTGCGGTATACGAATGGGGGGGGGGGAGTGCGGCTTTTTACAGGCTGGGGGAGAGTGAAAGGATATATACAGGTGGGGAGAGGCGGCAAATTCGCGGGGAGAGTGCAGGTTTTTACAGGTGGGGAAGTGCAGGCTTATACGGGTGGAAGAGTGCAGGCTATTACGGGGGGGAGAGTGAGGCTAATCGGTGGGGGGGAGTGCAGGTTTTATACAGGCTGGAGTAAGTGCGGGTTTTTTACAGTTGGGGGTAAGTGCAGGCTATTACAGGGGGGGGAGAGTGCGGGGATTACGGCTGGGGGGGGGGAGTGCAGGTTTATACAGGCGGGGGAAAGTGCAGGCTAATACGGTCGGGGAAAAGGTGAGGTTTAAAAAGGTGGGGAGAGTGCAGGCTATTAAGGTGGGGGGTGCGGAAAATTTAAGGGGGAGTAGAGTGCGGCAAAAAGGCTGGGCAGAGTGCGGTATATACAGGGGGCGGAGAGTGCGGCAAAATAAAACGGCTGTAGTAGAGTGCGGTATATACAGGCTGGGCAGAGTGGGGTATATAAGGCTGGAGTGGTGCAGGTATTACAGGCGGGGGAGTGGGGGGTATATAAGGCTAGAGGAGAGGCTTTATACAGGTTTTAGATTTGCAGGCTATATACAGGTGGGGGAGGTAGGATATATACAGGTGGGGGGAGGCAGGCTATATACGGGCTGGGGGAGAGTGGGAGGTTAATATACAGGGGGGGGGAAAGGGGGGCGGCTATAACGGGGGGGGGGAGAGTGCAGGAATATACAGGTGGGGGAGTGCAGGCTATAGACGGGTGGGGGGAGAGTCAGGTTAAAAGGGGTGGGGAGAGTGCGGTATGTAAAGGCTGGGGGAGAGTAAGGCTTATACGGGCGGGGGAGGGTGCAGGCTTATACGGCGGGGGAGAGTGCAGGATAATAAGGCTGGGGAGAGTGCAGTTATACAGGTGGGGGAGGTGCAGGCTTTTTTAAGGGGGCTGGGGGCAGGTATATAAGGCGGGGGGAGAGTGCAGGCTATATCAGGTGGGGGGGGGAGTGGCTATATACGAAAGGGGAGAGTGCAGGCTATATACGGCTGGGGAGAGTGAGGTATATCGGTGGGGGAGAGTGAGGCTATAACGGATGGGGGAGTGAGGTATTAACAGGTTTGGGGGAAGTGAAAGGCTATTACAGGCAGTGAGGAGAGGCAGGCATATACAGACTGGGGGAGAGTGCAGGTATTAGGGCTGGGAGGGAGTGAAAGGGGTATATAAGGCTGGGGGGAGAGTGCAGGCTAAAAACGGGCGGGGGGAGGCAGGTATAAAAAGGCTGGGGAGAGTGAGGCTAAATAAGGGGGGGGGAAGTGCAGGTATATACGGGTGGGGAGGTGCGGCTATATAAAGGTGGGGAGATCAGGTTTACGATAGAGGGGTGAGGCTATATACAGGTGGGGGAGAGTGCAGGCTTAAAAGGGGTGGGGGAGAGGAGGATATTATACAGGTGGGGGAGAGTGCGGTATAGACAGGCTGGGGGGAGTGCAGGTTATAAGGTGGGGGAGTGGGTATGTAAAGGGCTGGGGGAGAGTAAAAGGCTTTACAGGCTGGGAGAGTGAGGCTTTACGGGTGGGGAGAGTGCAGGTTATATACAGGTGGGGAGGTGCGGTATATAAGGCGGGGGGAGAGTGCGGGGCTATATCAGGCTGGAGGGCAGGCTATATAAGGGGGGGAGTGCAGGCTAATCAGGGGGGGGAGAGTGCGGCTTTAAGACTGGGGAGAGTGCAGGCTTTTTTGGCTGGGGAGGTGCAGGCTAAAAAGGGTGGGGAGAGTGGGCTATATACAGGCTGGGGAAGAGTGCAGGCTATATAAGGCTGGGGGAGTGAGGTATTACAGGGGGGGAGAGTGGGTATTCAGGCGGGGGGAGAGTGAGGCTTATACAGGGCGGGGGGAGAGTGCAGGTATATCAGGTGGAGTAGGTGCAGGCTTTATACAGGCTGGGGAAGAGTGCAGGCTATAGAAGGCGGGGGAGGTGAGGCTATTAAGGTGGAGTAAAGTGCAGGCTAATACGGGCTGGGGGAGAGGGCAGGCTTTTAAAAGGGCTGGGGAAATGCAGGTAATACAGGCGGGGGGAGAATGCAGGAAATTAAGGCGGGGGGAGAGTGAGGTTTATATCAGGGGGGGAGAGTCAGGCTATATACAGGTGGGGGAGAGTGCGGTTTAAAACAGGCAGTGGGATAGTGCAGGTATATACAGTGGGGGAGAGTGCGGTTAATACGGGGCTGGGGGAGAGTGGGGATATTACAGGCTGGGGAGGTGCAGGCTATATACAGGGGGGGGAGAGTTAGGGCTATTACAGGGGGAGGAGCAGGTAATACGGTGGGGGGGGGTGCGGTTTAAAAGGTGGGGGGAGTGCAGGCTATAAGACTGGGGGGGTTGCAGGTATATACAGGTGGGGAAATGCAGGCATAACGGCGGAGGAGAGTCCCCGGCAATCCAGGATGGGGAGAGTGCGGTTTACGGCTGGGGGAGGGCGGGCTATTTACAGGCAGTGAGGAGAGAGCGGCTATATACAGATGGGGGAGAGTGAGGTATATCAGGTGGAGGAGAGGCAGGCTAATAAGGGGGGAGGAGAGTCAGGCATATACAGGCTGGGGAGAGTGCAGGCTATAAACAGGCTGGGGGAGTGCAGGCTAAATACAGGTGGGGGGAGAGTGCGGCTATATACGGGGGGGGGGAGAGTGCGGCTATTACAGGCTGGGGGAGAGTGCGGCTTATCAGATAGAGGAGAGTGCAGGCTTTTATCAGGTGGGGGAGAGTGCAGGCTATAAAAGGCTGGGGGGAGTGAAAGGATTATAAGGCGGGGGAGAGTGCAGGCTTAGCAGGCTGGGGGGGGAGTGAGGCTATATACGGCTGGGGAGGTGCAGGATGTAAAGGCGGGGGGAGAGTGAAGGCAAATTCAGGCTGGGGGGGGAGGAGGCTTATACAGGCGGGGGAAAGGTGCGGTATATACGGCTGGGGGGGTTTCAGGATATATACAGGTGGGGGGTGCAGGCTATATACAGGTGGGGAGAGTGCAGGCATATACGGGCTGGGGGGAGGAAGGCCTATATAAGGCTGGGGGGAGTGAGGCTTTACAGGCTGGAGGAGGGTTATATAAGGCTGGGGAGAGTGCAGGCTATATACAGGTGGGGAGAGTGAGGCTTATACAGATGGGGAAGTGCAGGCTAAAACAGGCTGGGGGAGTGCGGGAAATTAAGGTGGGGAAAAAATTGGGGCTATGTACGGCTGGGGGGTGCAGGAATAAGGCTGGGGGGGGTGAGGCTTTTTAACAGGGGGGAGAGTGCGGTATAAAGGGGGGGAGTGCGGGGCTATTTACAGGGGGGGGAGGGGAGTGCAGGCTATATCGGGCTGGAGTAGGTGCAGGCTATATACAGGGGGGAAGGTGCAGGCTATGACAGGCGGGGGGAGAGTGAGGCTATATACAGGGGGGAGAAAAGTGGGGCTATTACAGGCTGGGGGGGAGGGCGGGTATTACAGGCGGGGAAAGTGCAGGCTATATAAGGCTGGGGGAGAATGCGGCTATTCGGCTGGGGGAAAGGTGCAGGTATATCAGGCTGGGGAGAGTGCAGGCTATATACGGCTGGGGGAGGTGCGGCTATATACAGGCAGGGGGAGAGTGCAGGTATTACAGACTGGGGGAGAGTGCAGGCTATATACAGGGGGGGAGGGTGCAGGCTAAATACAGGTGGAGGAGAGTGCGGCTATATACAGGATGGGGGGGAGTGCAGGCTATATCAGGTGGGGGAGAGTGCAGGTATATCAGGCGTGAGGAGAGTGCAGGCTTATACGGGGACGGGGGGGAGAGGGGCAGGCTATTCGGCTGGAGGAGTGTGCAGGCTATATACAGGCTGGGGGAGAGTCGGTATTACAGGCTGGAGGGAGTGCAGGCTATATAAGGCGGGGGAAATGCAGGCTTTTAAAAAGGTGGGGAGGTGCAGGCTAAATAAGGTGGGGAGAGTGCAGGTATATAGGGTGGGGGAGAGTGCAGGCTATATCAGGTGGGGGAGGGGAGGTATTTACAGACTGGGGGAAGTGCAGGTATATACGGTGGGAGGCGAGGCTATATAAGGGGGGGAGGTGAGGCAATATAAGGGGGGGGAAAGTGCAGGCTTAATACAGGCGGGGGGAGGTGAGGCTATATACGGGGGGGAAAGAGTGCGGGCTATATACGGTGGAGTAGAGTGTGGGATTTACGGCGGGGGGGAGGTCGGGGCATATACAGGCTGGAGGAGAGTGCAGGCTATATACGGCTGGAGGAGAGGAGGTATTACAGGTGGGGGGGGGGGGTGCAGGTAATACAGGGGGGGGAGAGTGCAGGCTTATAAGGTGGGGGGGAGTGCGGGGGCTAATACAGGTGGGGAGTTTTGCAGGAATTAATTTGGGGGGGAGGGGAGGCTATATACAGGTTGGGGGAGTGCAGGTTATCGGGCTGGGGGAGAGGCAGGCTATTTTAAGGTGGGGAGAGTGCAGGATATATACAGGCGGGGAGGTGCAGGCTATATAAGGTGGGGGAGGTGCAGGCTATATACAGGTGGGGAGAGGCAGGCTATATCAGGGGGGGAGGTGCGGCATATAAGGTGGGGGAGAGTGCAGGCTATTACAGGCTGGGGAGAGTGCAGGTATATACAGGGGGGGGAGTGCAGGCTTTACAGGTGGGGGGAGTGCAGGCTTATACAGGGGGGGAGAGTGCAGGTATATACAGGTGGGGAGAGTGCAGGCAAAATATCAGGCTGGGAGAGTGCAGGCTATTCGGGCGGGGGAGAGTGCAGGCTTTATACAGGGGGAGGGAGGGGGCTTATACGGCTGGGGAGAGTGCAGGCTTTATACAGGTGGGGAGAGTGGGGGTTATACAGGTGGAGGAGAGGGCGGGCTATAGCAGGCTAGTAAGTGCGGCTATTAAGGCGGGGGAAAGTGCGGATATATACAGGCTGGGGAGTGCAGGTATTACGGGCGGGGGGAGAGTGCAGGCTTTTTACAGGCGGGGGAGAGTGCGGGGTATATACGGTGGAGGGGGGAGGCGGCTATATAAGGGGGGGAGAGTGAGGTATAAAAGGTGGGGAGAGTGCAGGTTTAGCAGCGGGGGAGGTCAGGCTATAAACAGGCTGGGGAGAGTGCAGGTTTTAAAAGGGTGGGGAGGTGGGTTATACAGGTGGGGAGATTTTGCAGGTATATAAGGTGGGTAGGTGCGGTATATCAGGTGGGGAGAGTGCGGATATTACGGTGGATAGAGTGCGGCTTATACAGGCGGGGGGAGAGTGCAGGCTATTACAGGTGGGGAGAGGGGAGGCTAATACAGGGGGGGGAGAGGGGGCAGGTATATACAGGTTTGGGGGCGAGGCGGCTATATCAGGCTGGGTTTGAGGCAGGCTTTACGGCTGGGGGGGGGGGGGTGCAGGTTATATCAGGCGGAGGGGGTGCAGTATATACATGAGGGGAGTGAGGTTAAACAGGTGGAGTAGGTGAGGTTTCAGGTTGGGGGGAGGCGGATATTACAGGCGGAGTAGATTTCGGGGTTATACAGGGGGGGAGAGTGCAGGTATTACGGGCTGGGGGAGAGTGCAGGCTATATACGGTGGGGAGAGTGCAGGGCTTTTTACAGGTGGGGAGAGTGCGGGGCTTATAAAGGCTGGGGGAGAGCTGGCTATATAAGGTGGGGAGAGTGCAGGCTTATAAGGCTGGAGTAGAGTGCAGGTATATAAGGCTGGAGGAGGTGCAGGCTATATACGGGGTGGGGGAGAGTGCAGGATAATAAGGTGGAGTAGAGGAGGTATAAACGGTGGGAGAGTGCAGGATTTACAGGCTGGGGGGAGCAGGCTATATCAGGCGTGGGGAGAGTGAGGCTATTACGGCTGGGGGAGTGCAGTATATACAGGAGGGGGAGAGTGAGGCATATAAGGTGGGGAGAGTGCAGGTATAACAGGTGGAGGAGGTGCAGGGTATATACAGGTGGGGGGAGTGCAGGCTTATACAGGCTGGGGGAGAGTGCAGGTATTACGGTGGGGGAGAGTGCAGGTATATAAGGTGGGGGAGGTGCGGCTTATACGGGCTGGGGGAGATTGCAGGTATATAAGGGGGGTAGAGTGCAGGCTATAACAGGTGGGGGAGAGCTGGCTTATACAGGCTGGGGAGAGGGAGGCTATATACAGGCGGGGGGGAGAGTGCAGGCAATATACAGGTGGGGAGGTGCAGGCTTATACAGGCTGGGGGAGGTGCAGGCTATAGACGGGGCTGGGGAGAGTGCAGGCTAT
>JAODAL010081191.1:0-11990 GCA_025379985.1 Phyllomedusa bahiana | reverse complement strand
GCAGGCACCCAGGAACAGACCCCTAAACCCCCCTGCAGAGAAAGTCCCACCCCCCAGGGGACAGAGCCCTCAACCCTGCAGAGCAGTGCACCCAGGAGGAAGAGCCCTAACCCCCGCAGAAGCAGCCCCCCCCGGAGGACAAGCCTCAACCCCCCAAGCAGGCACCCCGGGGGGACAGACCCTCAACCCGCAAAAAAGCTTTCAACCCCCCGGGGAAAGCCCTCAAAAATTCGGGAAAAAATGACCCCGGGGACAAACCCCAGACCTGTGCATTGCGCGAAGTCAAGGAGGGCAGCCCCCAAGCCCCCCCACGGGTCACAGGGTACCCTAAAGGGCCTTTCCGCCTCTCCGCACATGTTTTTTGGGGGGGCGTCGGGTCCTGGGTGGTGCCCCGGCTCATGGACCTCCCCCAAAAGTTCATGAGAGGGTGTCTTTCCGGGCGGGGGCGGGGGCCCCGCCCGGCGCCTGCAGCTCCCCCCACCGGCATGCGCCTGACCGTGACCGGGCCCCCGTGCAGACCTCCCCCCCAGTGACAAGGGCAGGACCCCGGATAAAAACCCTTTTTCGTCCCCGTGAGCTGAAAGCACTAAAAACCCTCGAGTCCGACATTGGGCCGAGTCCCGCCCCACAAGAGAAGTGGGGGGGGACCGGCCACTGCCTGCATACAGCCGAGGAGTCCGGTAGGGGGTTATTGGAGTTTGGGAAGCCTTCCCCTTGCCTAAGAGCTAGCTGTCAGCCAAAATAACTCCGCCCACGGGAACTAATAAAAAAATAAGAGGGACTTATTTTTTTTTTAAATTACGAATCTTTCCCCCGCATTCTTCGTCTGTCAAAAGGGTTTTTTAAAAACGGCGGTTTTTGGACGAGGTTTTTCATCCAAAACGCTTTTTAAAAACCCCCCCAGTTCATTGATTTTGTAAAACCTCGTTGTATTTTCATACAGGGGGTTTTTTTACACCTTCTTTGGACGCACTAAAAAAGAATTGCATGTCCTTCCCTGAAGCGGGGGTTTTTGGGCTTTTTTTCGGCGGGGTTTTTTTGGCTATTCATTTGTAGGGGTAAAAAACCTATAAAACCTCGTCTGAAGAAGGTGTTTCAGGGGGGGTTTTTATGTGGTTTGGACGGGAAACCTCTGAAACCACTCCAAAAACGCCTTGGAACTGCCCCTTTCTGTATAATGACCTGCGCTGACAATCTAGAGGCCGTGGGCCGTGCCCTCTAAGTATCGGCAAAGTGCACCATTATTTTGATCCTTCGGGGGGGAAGCCCGTGCCCAAATCCGGCTCCTCCGTTAAGGGCATTCTGCGGAAGTTTTAGCTGGAAAGTTCATATGCTTAGATTAGGAAAATCATTGCGGGGGGTAAGTTCCAAACAACCTGTAGAATATAATAATCTTTTATACGCCAACAATTTTCCCAGAACTTTCCCAATATAGAGGGGAATAAGCACAGACAAACCGACATTACTTAAAAAAAAAAGCTACTGACAAATAGACATGAGGTGTGAAGGCCCTGCTCGAAAGGTTTTCAACCTTATTAGGGTGAAAGGGTGAAACAAAGGGGTGAGGTTTGTTGGGGTTTACAAGGCCCACCATGTTTACATAAAGATGGGGTAGAACAAAAAAAATGGAAACCGCCATCGCAACCAACATCTAAAACAGATAAGTCCTGGGGTGCCAAATGCGGAAGGAAAATCTGTGACGAATTTTGGGGGTTGAAAATTTAGGGACTTGATGGCTGTCAAAGAAGAGAGTTTTCAGAGCCATTAAAACTGTGAGGGTTGTAGTTTCCCTGACACAGGGGGAAACATGTTCCAGAGAACTGGTGCAATACAATGCAAATCTTGGAGACGGGCATGGGGAGGTTGGATGAGTGGGGGTGTGTATCTTAGTCTTTCAGAGCGGAGAAACGGTTTTGGTAGACAGGTAAGGGAGGAAATTTAGGGGTTTGCAGCACTGTGGAGACCCTTTTGTGTGGAGTGATGAGTTTATGTTGTATTCTTAAAATGAATGGGCAACCAGTGCAGTGACTGACACGGGGTAAAGGGGCATCATATGCCGGAAAGAAAACAACCCTGGCCCTGCTCAGGACAGTTTGCGAGGGGAGAGTTTACAGAGAGGAAACCAAAAAGTGGGGTTACAGTAGCAAGACAGAATGAATAAAGCATTAATTGAGAGTTTATTTGTTTCCACAGTGAGAAATGGACGATGCTGAGAGTTCTTGGGTGCAGGTCAGGGAGGGGGCAAGGGGATTTGATATGGGGGTGAAGGCCACGTGTCTAGTATAAACCCCCAAGCAGGGGCCTCTCCTGGAGTTATGAGGTACCACACAGAGAGAAAAATAGCAGGGTGGGGGTTCTTAGTAATGGTTTTAAAAGACAAGAATTTTCGTTTTAGTGAGGTTTAGTTGGAATAGAGAAGGGACAATGTCAGAGACAGCGACGACAGTCACTGGGTTTTTGTAGCAAGGCGGATGATGTCCGGGGGGAAAATTTATATTTGATTCACGGGAGAGAGGTACTGGAACCCAAATCTACTGATGGTTTTCCTAATGGGGGCTATGTAAGTGAAAAAAAAAGGGGGGAACCAAAACGGATCCGAGGAACTCCAACAGCAAGCGAAAGGGGGGGAGGTAGAACGCAAATAACACTGAAGAAGCGTCAGAGAGTAGGACAGAACCAAGAGAGAGGGGTGTCCGGGTACCGAGGGTCGGAGCATGTTGAGGAGAAGGTGGTGATCAACAGTGCAAATGCGCAGAGAGATCCAGAGTCTAAACAATGAGTATTTGCCCTGAGTTTAGCATGGGAGATCATTAGAACTTTAGTTAGAGCCGTTTTGTGGGGGTAGGGTGCGGAAACCGATTGTAAAAGGGGGCAAGAAGGAGTTAGCGGAGAATAGCGGATCAGGCCGAGAGTAGAAACCCAAACTTCCAGGGGTAGGTGAAACTGGAGGTTTTTTTTGGGGGGGGGTCTGTTTCTGAAAGGCTTTTGGGTTGGAGTTAAATTTAAAGGGGGCTGTGCAGCGCGGTCTCGCATTCTCTGTTATGGGAGCTCGACTAACCCCAAAATTTTCCCGGGTATATTTTAAACCCAACAAGTTAGAGGAAAGAGCTGTGCAATATAGACCACGCTCTGTTTAACTAATCCCATTCCCAACCCAAAATTAAAGTCACAGCCAGTTTAGACTCCCACTTCCTTTCAATGTAGGTGGTTTAAAAAGCAGTGACGAAAATACTCTTTTTTGTACTATTCCGTTCAGTAAAAGGATGCAAGAGATTTTAAATGTAGTAACAAGGCGAGGCTCTGAGGGTAAAAGTTGTCATTTAGGAAAAAAAATTTGGTTGCTTAAAATAAGACTGCAGGGAGTGACTCTCTGGGGTTTGGACTGCCCCTGAAGGAACCTAAATCTGATAAAAAAAACAGAGGGGGGAAAAATTTGGTTTTGTTTACTTAAGGGGAGGAAAAATTTTTTAATCCCCGCCCAAAAACAAAATATCAATGTATTTATAATAGTTTGATTTACCTTTCTTTACATTTACAAACGGTTTGTGGTGAAACCCTTTAAGGATGTCAAAACCCTTTAAATCTAGGGGTATTTTTCACGTGGCATATTTGTGGGGTGTACTTTGGGGTTTAATGGCCCGAAACCCCCTGCAAAATAAGGTAACTTCATAGCATAAGTGCATGATAACCAGCATGTTCCCCCAGTTTGTACTGTGGGCCTGTCACAACAGAAGTGACATGACAGTGGGGGTAGTAAAAGTAATTAAGTGCAGCCCACCAATTGTGGCAAGTTCCTCACCACATTAAAAAGATGAGAGAACCTGTAATTGACATCATAAGGTCGACCCTCAACTATGAGAGACGTAAATGAGAAAACAAATCCCGAAACTATGCACATTGACTGATTTGGAAAGAATTTATTTGCAATTATGGTGGAAAATAATAATTGGTCAACCTACAAAACCAAGCAAGAAATTTTCTGTCTCTTCACAGACCGGTAACTTCTTCTTTAAGAGTTCCTCTGTCCTCCACTCATAACCTTTATTAATTGCACCTGTTTGAAACTTGTTATCAGTATAAAAACACCTGGCCACACCTCATCACACTCCAAACTCCACTATGGTGAAGACAAAAATGCCATTGAGAGACACTAGATGCAAAATTGTAGCCCTGCACCAGGCTGGGAAGACTGAATCTGCAATAGGCAAGCAGCTTGGTGTGAACAATCAAACTGTGGAGCATATAATTAGAAAATGGGAAAGACATACAAGACCACTTGTAATCTCCCTCCATTCTGGGCATCCTCACGCAAGAATCTACCACGTGGGTCAAAATGAACAAAAGAACAGGGAGTAAAAATCCCAGAGCCACACGGGGGGAACCTAGTGAATGACCTCAGAGAAGCTGGACCAACGAACAAAAGGCTTACCATTCAGTTAAACACACTACACCGCCAAGACTCATATCCTGCAGTGCCAGACGTGCACCGCTTCTTACCAGTACATGTCCGGTACCCATCTGAAGTGTTGCTAGAGAGCAATTTGTAATGATCCAGAAGAGAATTGGGAGTAATGTCACAGGTGGTCAGATGAAACCAAAGTCAGAACTGTTTGGGTTTAAAAAAAGGTAACACAACTCGTCTTGTTTGGAGGAGAGGCAGAAATGCAGAGCTGCATCCAAAGAACACTCATACCTACTGAGAAGCAATTGGGGGTGGCAACACATGTCATTGTGGGCTGTTTTCTCTGCAAAAGGACCGAGGACGACTGTTTCCCGTCTACATTGAATGAATGTAATGGTGGTACATGTAATCATGAGATTTTGAGACAAACCTCTTCCATCAGCAAAGGCATTGCAGATGACACGTGGCTGGGTCTTTCAGCAATGACAATGGATCCCAAGCACCACCGCCAGCCCAATGAAAAGGTGGCTTTGTAAGAAGTCATTTATCAAGGTCCAGGAGTGGCCTAGCCATTCTTCCAATCTCAACGCCATAGAAAACCTTTTCTGGAGGGGAGTTGAACAGTCCTTGTTGCCCATGGACAGCCCAAAACATCCTGCTCTAGAGGATATCTGCGATTGAGGGGATGAGCCAACAAAACCACAACAGCCATGCCCACCTTGTTGAGACTTAGCGAAAACTTTAGACCTCTGTCATTACCACAAAGGATATATAACAAATATAGAGTATGACTTTTTGTTATTGACCAAGTATACTTATTTTCCCACATACTTTTGCAAATTCTTTTCCAAATAAGACAATGGTGATTTTTCTGGATTTTTGTTTTCTCATGTTGTATCACATATTGAGGTCCGACCTATGATTTCAATTACAAGCCTCTCTTCATCTTTTTAAATGGGAAACTTGGCACAATTGGTGCTGACCTAAATAATTTTTCCCCACTGTAATCTTCTTTCCGGGCAGTATGCAAAAGTGATATAAAGGCGGCTTAGCGACGGTTATTATGAAAGTATGCGCTGACAAATGTGTACTTTCAACAGCAGGTGTTGTGCAGTGTTGCACCTGTGTGTGTATGCCGTATGAACATAGCCTAACAATGTTTACTTAAAGTGAAATGGTCCTTCTGACCTTGCAGATTTATTTGGGGTCTTTATATGGGCAGCTCCTCCTCATGGCTGCCTGATCAAAGCAGAGCAGCTGTTGTCATAAGGTGCCTGAGAACCTGTATAGGAAATAATTCTCTGCACAGTACATGGTCACCACCAGGGCTGTGAGTTTGTGTAGTCGTGGAATCCTGCGTTTGGTGCCCACATTTTTGTGGAGTCCTTACTGTAAAATGGACCAATCCAAGTCCTAAAATAAGTAATAAGTTGATCCAGTTATTTCAATGCATGCCAAGCTCAAGAAAAATTTGGGGTCCGGCCAGTGGCTACTGCTCCATATCTTCAGCCTCATCACATGAGGAGTGTAAATTAAGAGAAGTATTTTGTAAGTACATGTCGCAGGCAAAGCGATGGCGCGTTGAAAGATGAACCGGCCCCATAGCAAACAAGAAATAGACGAGTTCAGACCATTTCATGCAAACTGACTGTACATATAAAATACCCATTATACCCAAGACCTTGTATTATAGATGTTTGCCCATCGTGCTCACCGCTTTGCCTCCAGTTAGTGTAGATATGCTGTTCTCTAGCCTGGAAATAATGAGATCAGATGTGAGTTAATGTATGCACGATCTGATGGAGGCAATACTAGTTCTCAGAACAAATTCTTAGATTCCACAAATGTTATTCAGGATGTTTTTGTTGATAGCCGTTTATTCCCCACTTACTGCATGGGCGTTTTGCAATATTTTACAATTGTTTTTTTGTTTCTAAACTTTTATCAATAAAATAAAATATTACACTTACAAGCGAAATGGTAACAAATGTTTTGACCTTTTGACTTTCAGGCTCCTATTTCAACATCAACCGCCTGTTGGTGGAAACACTTCTTTTCTCTTGTTACTACAAATTACAACCTTTCTCCCATTCCCTAATAGCTCAGTTGTGTTTATTAGTCTGATTCCCAACGAAAGCTCACTGCTCAGAGCAGCGCCTGAAGAGAATTTCCAAGAAAAGAGAAGCGGCACATCCAGCTCATTGATAGCGGTTTCTCCGGATCCCAGGTGAGGCCCTGACGCTAGGAAGAAGATGTGAAATGAATTCCATTCATGCCATCAGAAAGCCCAAGATGGACGTCCAGGCAAATATTCATTCCAAGAAGTTTCTTATCACAAGGTCGATCAACTCTGTGTGAACAAATATGGGCAGTGAGTGGGGCTCGAAGAGCTTCGTAAGGGGTATGTCACGATGGAGTAACTGCTGGATTGTTACGCTCCAATACGCCCAAAATGCGCCCCGCAATTACGGTAATTCATAGCTCTCATAGAGACGTATGAGTGATGTCCGTCTCCCCCAATGCGTGCGTATTGTACACTGGGAGAGGGAAGTGACATGTTGCTTCTTTGTGGTGCTTACGCACCGCTGATAACGGAGCGGGGCCGGCTGGGGGCCGGCCCTCCTGCGCTTTAGAAATAACATGCCTGATCAGCGGCAATACTTCTAAAACACCCGGCATAATGCGCGAACGTTACATAACTGCCGCAATACGCCGTGTGAGACAAACCCTAGTAGTGAGACACAGACGTCCATCGCAAGCACCGTGTGGTCACGCATTACACAGGTCTTGAAATGATGGCCTGAAAAAAGGTGAAGAAACCTCGACTTCGTCATAAGAATAGTGGGCTCCAGTACGAAAAATGGAAGATTGGAAACAGGTGATTTGGAGCGATGAGATGAAAGTCAATAGACCGGGCTGTAATGGGTGCGAAAGGGTTTGGAAGAATCGAGCGAAAAGGGGGTGAGCGGATCGAGAAATTGAAGAAACTGTCAGGTTCAGTGGAAGAAGCCTGAGGATATGGGGAGGGGTCACAGCCAAAGATGTTGGATACTTGACCAGGATCAATGGTGACCTCATGCTGAGCTCATCTGCGAGTGTCCTACAAGATGAGTACTTCATACAACTCAGTACTATGGGGATGAAGAGGACGACATAGTGTCCAGCAGGACAACGACCTGGAGCAGACGTCAAGGTTGGAGAAGGAATGGTTCAATGATAATGAGGTAGAGTTGCTGTATTGGCTTCCACAGTCCCCAGACTTGTGAGTAGAGGTGAAGAAAAAGCTGTATTCATATCCAAGTCCAGTCTGCACCAACATTGGGAACGTGTAGAAGAGACCTGGGGTCAGATTTTGGTCAAGATGTGCTTGAAACTGATCCAGAGCCCAGAAGGATTTCGGGTGTGATGAAAGCCAAAGGGTGGATTTACCAAATACTAACAAAATAATAACAATTAACATTTTGATTTTTTAGGAGCAAAACAGTAACAATGCAGTTTACAGGAAAAAATCTGCAGAACTAAGCAGATTTCTAAATACTTGCAAGTCACTTTTAGGTATAAGATAGGTAAGGATGACTGTATATTAAATGATGGTAGCCCCCATGTACAAAGCTGTAGGGGATGGTAAAGATATGGAGCCTGAAAAGTCAAAGATCAAAACATTGTAACCTTTTGCTTGTCAGTGTTGTTCTACCTAATAGCTTGATTATTGTATCAAAAGGTGATTAAAAAGCCTGGGGTTACCATTTTATTTCGTAAGGTTATACTTAAACATGCGCCGTGTATGAGGAGTGGGAGTTAGGGAAATGTCGGCGCTTTGGCTTACCGACTCCACAGCCCTGGTCAACTCTGCTGTAAACCTGATTAGACAGCCATGGCGAGGAGGTCTGTGAACAGCAGGGACCAGATAAGAATAAGCTTGGGGTTGTAGTAGGCTCCTTATTTTGAAGTGTTTTTATCACAATAGACAATGATGGCATATCGCTAGGATATCATGTCTGATATGTGTGGGTATCGCCTATCTCGGAAACGGGCCCCCAAAAGTCTACAAACCGGAGAGGCGATCGCGCTTGCGCAGTTTCTCACCAACCTCCATTCTGAATGGAGGGTTAGGCTAATTTCACACGGATGATTGACGCAGTTTTCGGAGAGTTTCTTCACCCAATATAGCGTCAAAGAAATCCAAAAGCCTTAGAAATTTTTCATTGATTTCTAGGTAAACAAGGGTTTGTATTTCCCCAACAAAAGGGTTTTTTTCCACACTTTTTTGGACGCTGAAAAGTGTGATGTTTAATTCTTGAAGTGTTTTTAATGCTGAAAACCCCGGGGGAAGATGGAGGCTTTAAAATTGAGTGTTTTGGGGGCGTTTTTCCCCAAGGATATGTTTTGTATTAGGGCGTTTTTTTAAAGAAAAGCAAAAACGGTTTATTGGAAGATTTGAAATCCTCATCTGAAAAAGGCGTTTTTGAGGCACCTATTTTTGAGAGGTTTTGACCAAGCCCTTTTGTGAATGTTACCCCAAGGCCCAGTTCACACGGTTTTTTGCCCGCCCGTATTTGGGGCGGATTCCCCCTGAAATTTTTCGCCCGGGGGGGGCGGGGCGGGAGGGGGGGGGGCAGTCGCGGCCCCATAGACACTCTTGTTACGGCGCTACACGCGGGAAATAAGTGCATGTCATTTTTTCCCCCCTCGGCGAATGCCGGGGGAGAGGATTCCCGTTCTCAGGGAAAAAGTGGTTACTGAAATGATGGGTGATTTCGCGTATTGGAGGAAATACGGCGGAAATCAGTCCAAATAACCCCGTGTGAACTCTTTTTCCTTTCGTGGTAGAACCTCTAAGTTCAAAGTCCCTTTTAGATCTTAAAAACCTAAGGGTATTTGACCGGTAATGTGTATATGCTTTTTTCTTAAATTTTTAAATTTTCTGTTACTTAGGGCTTTTAAATTTTTAGTTGCTTGCTTCTGGTGAAGTATTGAACATTTTAACAAGTTTTACAGAAAAAGGGAAAAAAAAAAATGGCGCAGGGAAAAAGGGTTGGATGGTAAGATATTTCTGCACTTTATTTTCGTTGGCTTATGAGTATAAATTGCAAATCTGTGTTGTTAGATGGGTTCACCAAAGCTTTTTTTTTAAATTTTTATGGGAAATGCACGTTGGGGCTTGTTATTTGTTATGCTTTAATTGATGCATAAAAAAGCAAGTGCATGTCAATTCTTAGTTTGTAATGTGTGTTTTACATTGGGGACAGCAAAAAAAAAATTCCAAATTACACTTGTATCTTGTGGACACATAACTTGGTATGTATTGCGATGCATAATAAAAAGGTACCAAATGTATTTAGAGCTGCTGAAAAAACGCTTAAAATATGATCCCAAAAAACCTGCCAAAAAAATGCATGAAAAAAGGTTTCTCCTGTTGAAATTTGTATTACACTGCATATTTTTAAAATGTTAGAACAGAACCTTGGGGTTTTTCACATGGGGTGTTGGATGTTTTTTGGGTTCGGGTTTTCATTCTGAAAAAAGATTGAAAATACATCCAAAAAAGTTCCAAAAAAAGCATCTGCAATGGGTTTTGGTGCGTTTTTCGGTTCCGTTTTTTTAATGCGTTTTCTTTTAAAACAGACATTAAATTTTAATCCAAGTTTGAAAAAAGCGCATCCAAAATACCCAAAAGTTGGTTTTTGGATCCGTTTTTTAGGCTTCAAAAACCCCAAATCCCTTTTTTCTATGGGGATTTCACTTGCGTAAAACGAAGTAGAATTGATTTGACAATTTTTTTAAAAAAAATCGAAAAAACATCAAAAGTGCAAGTAAATACGAATCGGTGATAATCGTTTTAAACTAAGTAAATACATGACATTTTAGATGCGTTTTGGGTCCAAAAAAACGGATCTGAAAAACGTTGTGTGAACTCACTGGGTTTTCCTCTCAAACGCAATGATCCCTTCTGAGCACATACTACCGTGTAATGAATAATTACTAGAGCACTGTGGACAGATCCCAAGAGCCATGTAACTATACTTATTAATGGCAGTTCTCAATACCTGGATACTAAAATGATCCTAAAGTCTTCAATAATGTATCCATCCCTGACATAACCCAGACTGCTTGCTGACTTGCTCAGTCATTCCCCAGCATGCTTAATCCCTTAGCGCACCATGACTTGCCTCTAGGTGAAAAAAAAAAGTATCCCCGTGAGGAAAATCTTCCCAGCACTCCTTTTTATTCTAGTTAAAAGTTTTTATTGATCCAAAAAAAAAAAACCCCTTGATAAAACAAACCGACAGAAAAAAACGATCTACGCGTTTTTGCTATCCCAAGGCTCTTTGTCGTGAACCAAATATGCTTAAAAGACCTTCTTATAAAAACCCGTCTTAAATTGAACGCACTCAAGAGCTGTGTTTAAACCCGAGTTTTGAGACTAAAATAACACTTGTATTAAATGTATAATCAGATCGTTTTGTAATGAAGACCTAAGGGCATGTCCCCGGCAGGGTTTTGGCCGGTTTTTTTCACCCGGTTTGCGGTTTTTGCCGCTTAAAAAACCCCCGGGCGAAAATGAGACATTGTGCTCTATGGAAAAAATTTGCACGTCCCCATTGCAGGGTTTTCGCCGGCGGTTTTGCCCCCCAGGGGCGCTCAAAAAACTTTGAGCATGTTCATCTTCCGCTGGTTTTCCCGGAGGGAAATTGAACCCCTCAGGGAGGGGGGGGGTTCTCGCTCACGCGGGGGAAAAGGTCCCTGCCCCCCGCCTACGCGTCGTGGGGGACGGCGCAAAAGGGAAAAATCGGGCGGAAAAAACGACCGTATTGGTTTGACTGGGGGGAAAGCACCCTTGGGTATCTAGTTCCAAAGTCATACCCAAAAGTTTCCGGTTATGCTTCTAACCCTTTTTCTCTACCCTGAGCCAACATTCCATATGGGGCTGTGTCGGGGGCCCTTAAACCAGGCTCCTCAACTGGGCCCCAGCTTTTTGGGGGAAAACTAAAACCCCCCCTATGCATTTATTTTTCTATAAAGGGGGAATGAGGGAGTTGTATTTTTTTTCCCAACAGTGGGGGGCCCCAAGTTTGAGGATCCCTGCTTAAACACCTAAAAAGTTATTCTGAAAATTAGCTTGGTTAAAATATTATTTTTGAAAGGGGTATGTAAACCTTTTCGTGGGGAGGTTGGGGGGGCTCACTTAGGAACCCGGGAAAACCTTTTTGGATTATGACTTTGGTATAGAAACAGGGGGTCTTAATTACAAAACGGATTGATTGTATTTTTAGTGTATGTTTTATTTTTAAATCTCGGGTAAAAGGGGGAAAATTGCACAGTGCTTGGGTGCTGTTAAATTTAAAAGGTTCTTAAAGGCTATGTTCAAGGCTTAATTGCGGGGCGAAAATTAACCCCCGCAATTACGCTGTGTGTTCGGGAGTCCCGGGGGGGGGGGGGGCGTCAGCCCCCGGGCCCCATGACAGCATTATACGGGCTTTAACGCTGGAATAATTGAATGTAAACTTATTCCCCCCGGCGTATTGTGGAGTGGGGAGGGGTAATCGATAGTTCTTTTAGAACTGTGGATTACCAATAGGGGAAGGAT
>JAODAL010081190.1:0-11991 GCA_025379985.1 Phyllomedusa bahiana | reverse complement strand
CATTTAACCAAAAAAAATTTCCACATTACAACATTAAAACATTACAACTTTGACCTTTTTTTTTACCCCATAACTGATTAATAATGGAGAATTGTACACGGGGTTTTTGCAGTGTTCACCAATGGAGTAAATTATTTTTATATTTAAAGACTGGACTTTTAAGACTGAGGCAAAACCCAATTAGGGGTTTTTTTTGGGATTTTTTTTATTATTAAAATAGCAAAAGGGGGAAAGGTTTTAATTTTTTTTAGTTTTTTTTTTTTTCTTTTTTTACTCTTTTTTATTTTCTTGAAATCTCCCTAGAGTACTTTGGTAGTTGTAAACAAACATGCCCCCATAGTTCAAGTCCATAAGGAAAACACATTCCCGACACACTATATATAACATATTTGGGCCAATTTTTATCGAAAATGAAAACAGGAAAAATTTAGTGGGGGGGGGGTAGCCGGCCCTGGGAAAAAAAAGAAGGGCAGGGGGAAAAAACGCCCATCTTTTTTGGTATCCAAAGCCCCTTAAAAAAAAGCCACACCCATCCACCAACTGCATAACCTTTGGAAGAAAGCCAGGTAGATGCCCTTTTTCCAGGATTTCCCCCCATAAAATGTGCCCCTTACGGGGGCCGGTATTTGCCCCCTTGTAGCCAAGTAGATCCCCCTTCCCCCCGTTTTCCAGGGAGTGCCCCCTTGTTTTCCAGGGGGTTTTCCCCCATTTTGCCCGGTAGTGCCCCCATTGTTTTTCCCGGTGGTGCCCCCATTTTTTGCAGGTATCCCCCATTTTGCCAGGGGGTTTCCCCCTTGTGCCAGGTAGTGCCCCCCTTTGTTTTAAAGGGGAGTGCCCCATTGTTAGCCAGGGAGTGCCCCCCTGTTGCCCGGTAGTGCCCCCCCTGTTGCCAGGTATGCCCCTTTGTTTTTCCCGGTAGTGCCCCCCTGTTGCCAGTAGGCCCCCTCTGTTACCATATGGGCCCCCCTCTGTTGCCCGGAGTCCCCCTTTGTTTTTCCAGGTAGTGCCCCCTTGGTTGCCAGGTAGATTCCCTTGTTGCCAGGTGTGTCCCCTCTGTTGCCAGGTAGTGCCCCCCCTGTTGCCCAGGGGAGTTTCCCCTTGTTTCCAGGAAGCCCCCTAAAAGCTAATTTAAAAAAAAAATAATAAAAAAACCCACCTTTTCCCTTTTCCCAGGGGGCCCTCCGACCCCCACCCGGGGGGGGAACCCCCTTCCCCCCCAAAACCGCCGGCTTTTTTTCCCCCCGCGCCGGGTGACCGTATGGGCCCCCGGGCCCACCCGCGGGTCAAAACGGGGGGGGGGGAGGGGGGGACGATCCCCCCCTGCCTCCTCCCCCGCACGTGGACCCGGGTGGTTTAGGGGCCGCGCGGGGGCTTTCACCCGCCCCGTAGGGGCCCCCGGGGGGGCCCAAAATAGCGCCCACGCACTCTTGGCCGCGGTTTTAAAGGACCCCCGCCGCCTGCGGCGGCGGGAGGAATCCAACTCCCCCGGGAAGGGCGGGAGGGGCCCCCAAATAGGGGGAACCCCCCCTTTCCAAAAAGGGAGATTTGGGCATGTATGATACATAGTGTTTCCTGCAATGTTTTTTCCGGGGTACTTAAAAACGGGCCCTATTTTCCCAGAAGCGGGGACTTGTATTTAAAAAGGGGAAAAGCTGTTTGTGAAAACTCCCAGGTACTAAAAAAGCAACACTAAAATACCCTTTTAAAACAAAAAGCATATGTAGTGTAGTATCCTCCCATTTCCCACAGCAGTTGCGGGCAAAAATACAAGCCCCAGCATGTCCCCCACACGGGCCCAGCCTGAAGACCTGAAGTCACACATTACAGGCACCCCGTATGTTTATCATAAACCATATAATTTCTCTAATGTTTTTTTTTACTTTTTTATGTGCAGGCAGGAGGGTGAGGGCGGCTCACCTGCAGGCGGGGATTTTGGATCAGGGCAGGGGCGCTCTGATTTCCCATTGTTTCCTGGGGGGCCCTTAAGCCCCAAACCTATTTCCTGTATTGACTTCCCCCTCCTCTGGGCACAGGACATTCTAGCTCCCGGTGCTTGTACAAGGGGGGCGGGCAGTGGGGTAAAGGGGCCTGCCGGGGGCCCCTGTTGCGGGGGGGCCCGGTCGAAATTTGGCGACCTTTGCGACCCCTTTTTGAAAACGCCACTGCTAGTTTTTTTTTTTTTAAACCCATACATGGGCACCTTGTTGTTTGGGGCCCCCTTTACAGGAGTACGCCCTATTGAAAACCCTGCCGTTACCAATTCCCATTTCCAAAAACCAGTGTTTTTTTACTTGTCAAAGGGGTTTTTTTTTCCCCCCCTCGGGAAATATGGGGCCCCCAATAGGGGCTGCTACCAAAAAGGGGTGCTCCTATCGGGGCCCTAAACCCCAAAAAAAGGGGCCCCACGAATGTTAAAAAACGGGAAAAAAAAAGTAAATGGGTGGGGGCCCCATTTGAATTTGGCTGTGGGGGGCCCTAAAAAGGGTTTAATAGTGACTTATGGCAGACAGACTGAAGACTGACTAAAAGTTTGGGATGTTAATATTATGGAATTTTCTATTTCAACTTTTGTCAAACGACTTTCTACATTTAAACTGGTCATTGACTTTGGAAACCCCGGGGGCCCAACGGGTTTGTCAGAGTTTCCCACGCTTGATTCATTTGATAATGTCAAACGACCCACATTGTAAAAGCCCCCGGAAAATTTTGTTCAGTGATTCCCCCCCCCAGCTGTGCTGAATAGGGCTTTTCCAAAAATAACGCTGGAAACTTTTTAATGGCTTTGGGAGCAAAAGTCAGGCCATTAAACCATTTTGGGACCCCCAGAAGTTGAAGGGGTCTATTTCTAACCCAAAAAATATCAGTGTTGAGCTGAAAGGTAGTCATGGCCCAATTTTTTTAAAGGGTTTGGTATCTGTGGGGGTTTGGGGAAAGCTGCCCCCTCAGGCTTGGTGAGGGGGTTTAAACACCCGATTGAAAAAGCCCCACCCATTTGGGGTTTTCTGCCACATGCCTGCTGGGGCGACTTCCATTCAAACTGCTGGCGAAATTGCTGACGTTGTCCCACCTGACGTTAGAATGTAAAGGGAAGACGAAAAAAGATTCTTGAGCTGGTCAATGAGACTGCCCAAAAATTCCCTGCATTCAAATTGTAAATTTGTTGGGGGGAAAGGGAAATTGCTCCCTTTTGTTTGAAGTGGATCAAGGGGGGGGCCAAACCCATAATCCTGGAGAGTGGGGGGTGGAATTCCAGCGTGCTCCCCACATCACATTTTAGAGGGTTTGGCGGGTTTTGGGCCCAAAATAATGCAAAAAATTGTGCCAGTCATGCCGAAGAAGGGTGCAAACCCCGGAAGGGGGAAACTAAGACCTCTAGCCTTTTCGCAAAAACAGTATTATTTTTATTATTATTTATTTTGAGCCCCTTGGTTCCAGAGCGCGGGTAACATTGGGTTTTTCATACATAAAAAGGGTCAAACAAGGGACAAAAGGGGACAAATTAATAACTAAAAAAGGTACAGAAGGGGAAAAGGTCCCTGCCCATGAGGGCTTACACTCAAAAGGAAGGGGGGAAAGACAGAAGGTGGGGGGCAGACATTTTGGGGGGCCGGGGTATGGTGGTGGGGTTTCTGTTTGGTTTTAGGCAATCCGAAGAGATGGGTTTTTTAGGTTTTCTTTTGAGGCGGGGAGTGGGGGGGGGGGAAAAGGGGGCCCCGGGGGGGGTTTTTTGGGGAGTGATTTTCCGAGTATGGGGGGGAAACATGGGGGAAGTCTTTGGGGAAGGTTTTTGAGGAGTTTTACAAAGGGGGGGAGCAGAGAAAAGGGCCTGTGAGGAGCGGGAAATTGCGGGGTTGGGGAGATATCTGGAGATTAAAGCATATATTTTGGGGGGGAATGGGGTTTTTTAGAGCCTTGTTTTTCAAAGGTTTTTAAAATTGAAAATTTGGGTTGCTGGGCAAGGGGGAAACCTGAAGGGATTTGGGAGAGGGGAAAAGGGAGAGGAGTATCGAGGGGAGAGGGGGAATCAACGGGGGCAGAGTTTTAAAATGGGTTTTGGGGGGGGAAAGAGTGCTAGCTTGGGGGACCCCAGAGAAAGAGGGTTTCAATTTCTAGGGAGAGATGACAGGGGCATGGGGCCAGCATTTTTTTTGCTTTCGAAGTTTAAAAAAAAGAGCGGATTCGGGGATTTTTTTCGGTGGAGCGGCAAAGGGAGGAAAGGGGGGGGGGGGGTTTTTGGGGGGGTTTTGGGGGTTTGAAGGGCAGATTGGGGTCAAGGGGTTTTCCCAAAAGGGAGCGGCTTTTGGAGCGGGGGAGAGGTGTACCTTGACTGGATAGAGAGATCATGTGGAGGGGTGGGTGGGATTTGGGGGAAAAGGAAAAAGATAAATTTGTTTTTTTCCCCCGTTTTTCCTTTTAGGGGAAAATGGGGGGAAGAAAGGGGGATAAAGGAAAGAAAGAAGTCAGGGGTCCGGGGAGTAGAGAGGTAATATCTGGGGCCCGGAAAATGTAAGTTTTTTTTTCATCAAATACAGATGGTATTGAAAAACCATGCCCTGGGTATTAGTTGACCCCGACCAAGAGTTAGATTTGAAAAAGAAGGGGGGGGGGATTTTTGGGGGGGGGCCCCGGGCAGAAACCCCGGGGGAAAACCAAAGAGAGCGGGAAGGGGGGAGGGGAGGGGGCGTGAGGGAGACCCCTGAATTTTCCGATCAGGGGAGGTACGAGGATATCCGGAAAATGCCAAAATCCGTGATGCCAAGGGAGGAGAGATTTGTATTTAGGGGGGAGTGGTAAAAAGTGTTAAAGGGGGGAGGGCAGGTTCCCAGGAGGGGAAGAAGGAAATGGCAGTAAAGACCTGGGTAGCGCTTGAGAAATTTCTGCCAATCAGGTTATTAAAGTGCCAGGGAAGGGGTATGGTTTTAAATTACCTATCCTAAAGGGGAAACAAGGCGATTTTTTTTCGTTGCCCACACCCCCTTGCCTGGCATCAGGTTTTTTAGCCCCCAGCCTGGTTTGGGCCCGGGAAAACAGAGAAACCACAAAATCTTGACCTGTGTGTTTAAAGGTCCCCTAAGACAAAGTAATTTGAAATGGCCCTGGTTTTTTCTTGGAAGTTTAGCTCCCCGTCGAGGGTTGGGAAAATCTGGAAAAATCCGCACCCTTCCCACAGTTTGGAAAAAGTGTCGGCTGAGAGCCATCACCAGAGGCACTGTCATTCATCAAAAAAATCACCCAGGTTTAGAGGGCCCGTGAGTTGTTTAACCCCCCTTACCATTTCCTTTTTAGTCCATGTTTTATTTTTAGTGAGATGAAACCCTTTTGGGGGACACCCCATGCAGCCAACCGGGTGGAGTCTTTTCGCAATGTGGCTGGCCCGGGCAAGGACAGCTTTATGGGGGAAAAAAATGCCCGCTCGGCCCCCTTTATATTGGGGTATCTAGGGCCATGACGTGGCAAACCAACTTTTTCCACCATTCGGAAAAGGGAACATTTTAACCCAACAGCCGGGGAATGGGCCAAAAATTCAGGGTTTTTGGGTTTGGAAAGGTTGGGGGGGAAAGCGTTTCTTATGCTCCCACATTAGTACCGAAGGCTGGGTGCCGGACTGGCCGCTTTTATGGGTGCAGGTCACACTGCTGGAAGGGAAAAAGGGGGGCTTATTTTGGGGGGTGGGAAAAAGCCCACAGTTTTTTTTGGGGAAAGGGAGGTGCTTGCTCAAATTTCTCTTGAAATCGGAGCAAAGGGAACCCCTTGGGGTTGGGGAAATGGCGGGGAAGGAGGCAGAAAAGTCTTGGGGGTTGGAAGTCCAGACCTTTTGACCCCCCCTTTTTTTTAAATGACTCTTTTCCCCAAAACTTAAACTAAAAATTTTCTCTACTGACATGTTGAAAGCAAGTCCATCATATGACGTCAGTCAGTGAGTCTGAGGCTTGATCGAAAAAGGTCCAGGCTTCACAGGTCCTGGACCTCTTCGACTGTGAAAAACTAGTATCGGTGTTCCCGCTGCCACCACTAACCACAGCTGGCGGAGTAATATCAGTGGACTTGTGCAACCGCCCTCTCCCTTTCTGATGCTGCGGTTCGCACTGACACTACCCCATCCTCCTCCTCCGTCACTAATGATGCGCTTTCCAGCTGCTGCTCGACAGACCATGTTGGATCCACAATGTCATCATCATCACAAGTGACTTCCACTTCCTCACAGTCTACATCCTCAACCTGCGGGCTAGAAGCCCAGTATTTCTGGCAATGGACCAGCTTCCTTCTCCTCCTCTGAAGGCATCAGCAATTGGGCATCACAGCAAACAAAATCATCCTCTTTGGCCTTTTGACCTTTTGAGTTCAACTGTATTTTTATTGGTAGTTATAATAAACATCCAAAGTAATGCAAAACATATAGGGTTGCAATCTTATGCTCATCTGGAGCCAACAAGCAGTTTGTAACAGTTTTTGTAAGTACACGAGTAGAAGAAGTGTAGTAACACGTTTTGCCACTAAGTTGTGATATTCTTTCCCTGAACAATAAGTAATACAATACAATCAGGAGTGTGGGTGGTGATCGACTTAATCGACTGATCGACCTGTTAAGGGAAACATATATATTTCTAATGCTTTTGTAATGAAGTTTGTGGTGTAAAAACATTATTACACATATAAGCTTAGCTGAACAGCAGAGATATTCCAAGATGGCGCCTGCTTCCTGGACCACTCCCCACCATGTGCCAGCATGGGCCTGGGTGGAAACCATGACCATATCTGGAGAACCAATCAACTAGTGCCACATTCCTGAAAACTCCAAGAAACAAAGGAACTTAGCCACGCCCTGAAGCCAGTTTGTAAAAATAACATTGTATTGCAATAAAGGCTCTCTCTTCTGGGTCTGCTTCACACTGAGGAGGAACTCATATCAGCTCTGTGTCTGATGTCATTTCTTCATGCCGGCAATCAGTGTTCAATTTGGACAGCAGTAGTCATGCGGTGTACCCCTGAACCCCAACATTTGGCGCCTAGTAAGTGGGGCAGTACCAGACGGGACGCATTTCCTTGGGGGACCTGACGGTAACCACCTGGACTTACCTCGGACTGTCCAAAACGGGAGACTGATCACCTCCACTTGAAAACACGGTAAGTCTACTGGTTTTCTTATTGAAATCTGTAGCTTGCCTGTGTATTTGGACGGTTCCAGGTTGGGTCAGGTGTTTGTCCGGTCAGCCCGGGGTTTCTGGTCGGCGCAGAGCGTTCCCGCTGTACTGTCTCAAGAACCTGATCCCAGCTGCCGAGCCTGCCTGACTACTGTCTGTGTTGGTAGATCCTGCGGACAAGGACTGACACACGGGGTTTAATTTGGAAATCCTACCTAGATTGGGCTTGATGCTGTCAGTTGCAGACTAGGAAATGAGTAGGAAATTCTAGCTAGACTGAAGCACATGTTGCTGGTATGCAGACTAGGAGAGTTCTAGCGAGATTGGATACACAGAGGAGATGTTGACATTTACAGACTAGACAAGACTCTAGCTAGATCAGGACAGCGCCAAATGCAGAGTAGGGGAGAAATTCTAGCAGAAGGGACTCCCAGCTAACCGGTAGCTCGAGAGGGAGGTACGCTAGGACGTGTGTGTTTAATAAGCGTTAATATGATTAGGTTCCTCAAGTTTATGAGGGGTAAAAATGGCCCGTTATAGGGCTCAGTCAGTCTGTAGGATCTAGTGGAGGGAAGAAAAGAAGCATGTAGAGAAAAGAAAGAAAGAACCATGTAGAGAAGGTTAAAAAAGTTAATGAACATGTGTGGTTTTCACCAGGAGGGTAGACTTCAACTCAATTGTGAGCTTTAGCTGTGAAAGACAACAAGGGAGGGCTTGACGATAGCAAGCTTTTAGATGATGCATTAGTTTGAAAAAAGACAGCTGAAGAGATATCAAAAGAAGGATGGTCTGAGACTGAATGTAAGGATAAGAAAGGAAATGTTCTTGGTTATAAGTATTGTCCGCTGACAAAATGTCCACCACCTTATAATGGAGCTGATTCTAAGTGCTGGGAGTGTCCCAATTGTGGCCAGCAAAATCCGCCCCCTGCTGAGTATTGTGTTGCATGTGGCAGAGGAAGTCCAAATCCTGCTCCTTCCTGTACCAAAAAATTTCCAGTGCCTCTGTCCCTCCCAATACCTCTCACTCCCACAACTCCAGTCACTTCCTCATCACCTGATGAGTCATCTGATTCTGTCCCTTCCGCCCCTAAGCTTACCATAAGAGAGTGCAGCGAGATAGTTGTGTCAGAGGGTATCAGCTAGGTTTCTGTTAGACTAAGGAAGGATATCAGTATAAGTTTGTATATAAGTTTGCATCTATTGTATAATTTATAATTCTGCATGCGCAGGGTCATTATATGAGAACAGCTCCTTTTATTGCAGGGATATGTAGTTACATTGTTGCATATTTTTAATGAACTGAATATAGGAAATGTTACTGTTTTATAATGTCACTGACATGCTTGTGCTTTATTTTAGGTGGTTAATCTGATATATTTGATTTGAAAAATGAACTAATTATCCCTTAAGTCAGATGATGGTGAAGGTGATTTCCTGACTATAAGAGTAACATATTGGAGTAGACGTCTTTATAAATTGGGTTACAACTAAATTAAAAAAAAAAAAATCCACGTGGTATTTACTGAGCTCATTTTAATATCTTTCATTATGTGCACATTTTATTTTTGACCTTTATTTCAGGGTTGCTTTTTATGATATAGCCAGTTTCCAGCAGGGCACGACGGACGCCAACTAATAAATACTTTTTTTTCCCCCTTCCCCAAATGTTTACCTGTCTGCGGGATGTGATTAAATTGTCTGTTTATTTGCAGGAGTAAAGAAGAGATTTCTAGTGATCGGAGATCTCATAAAATACCTCAGTGACATCACTTTTTAATCAAAGCCCCAGGTTTTATAAAGTTAACTTTGTTTTTTTTTTTTTTTTGGTAGTACTACCACTCTTTTACTTTTTAGTATAGGTTTTTGTTCCACCAGAGTAAAATCTACTGCGCAGTCATTATTAGAAAATCATTTTTGTTTTATTTTTTCCTTTTTGTTTGGAGCTCCAGCTGATGAAGAGTTAATTTTTTTTTTTGGGAGAGGAGAAGTGTGGAATTGAGTGAATGGGTCATTGTCCTTGTTTGTGTTTGATTAATGCTTGTATGTCTGTAAATCCCTATTCATGAATCCTTATGCATTGTTTACAATTGTAGATAAGACCTCAAAACAGTTTACCTAACAAAAGCAGAGAGTTTAAGACAATACTGTGACTGACTGATCAAGAGTTAATTATATGATAAGAGGTTTAGGTTAATTTGTTTCTATTAAAAGTCATATGAGCCATCGGAGGATACAACACAGCGACATACTTTAGAGCTCATATAAGGTGTATGAGAGTTTATATGTTTATATGACATAGAAAGTGTTTAAGGGTTTTATTCTGTGACAGTTTAGATCTGGAAAGGGCAAGTTAGGCCAATGCAGATAATGTTAACTGTGAAAGAAAATCATGAATTATGTGAATATATATATATATATATTGCATCACACAAATAAGAAAATTTAGTGATAGGAGAAGGTTTTGATATGTTGCGCGCTACAGAGTGAGAAGAAGGATGATATGATATGTTTTGTTCTTTGTGTTTTTATGTTGATATTAATTATATGAGTTTTATAGGAATCGTATTTACATAGAAGTTACATTGTCATGTGATGAGAAGTTTTATTATTCTGAAGTACATTCTTGCTGTGTCAGAAAGCTTCAAAGGCCAATACGGTCAGAGTTTCTTTTTTTTTTAAATTATTTTTAATTTTTATTACTGGACATTCGTTCACTGCAGGGGTTTTAAAGATCGAACTGGAGGAGAGCAGATTATTCTACTGCTCTTATGTGACTGAGTATATGTGATTGAGATTAAACATGTGCCATGTCCACCCCACTCCACCACACAGCACAGACAATTGAAATGAATGGAGTCATTGTTGTGCGATTACCCACAAGGATTCAAGTTTGTTTTTTTAAGGTTCATCTTCACACAGATTGCCAAGGGGCCAGGAGCCCGAAGACTGATGGGGGATTACGAAGGTGCCAGGAGCTGCCACAGACAACAAAAGATATCGCAAAAGAGACCAGTGTTGATCGCCATGTCTGCACAAGCCACCACGTCTGCACCAGTGTTGATCGCCATGTCTGCGCCAGTGTTGATCACCATGTCTGCACAAGTCGCCATGTCTGCGCCAGTGTTGATCGCCATGTCTGCGCCAAGCACTGATCAATGCACCGGCATTGATACAGCCAAGGGGCTCTGATGTCTGCACTCCTTCCCAAGTCCTATCATTCTTGTTGTTTTACAGTCTATGAAGATATAAGACTTCTACAGACTAAAAGGAGATCTTTTACACACAGAACTATTTTTATTTAATTTTTTCACTTTTGTTTTCAGCCTATAACCGTGGCCAATGTTGTTTTCTGCACTTAGCAACAATGAATTTAAAGGGCGTGACCAAGATTAGGATCCAGATGATTAAAAGGGAAAGAATAGGGGCCTGTCAAGGCTGGGAAAGCTCAACTACAAAGGGGGGTAACTCACATAGGAGTGGCTCATCTCAAACCTGGTGAAGCATCCACAACCCTTTTCCCGCCCAGCTTTGGCAGGCACAGGAGATTTTGGATTAGGGGAAGAAACAATGTGAAACAAACTCAGGATCAGAGTGTAATAATGTTTTAGGGGGGATTGTTAAGGGAAACATATATATTTCTAATGCTTTTGTAATGAAGTTTGTGGTGCAAAAACATTATTACACATATAAGCTTAGCTGAACAGCAGAGATATTCCAAGATGGCGCCTGCTTCCTGGACCACTCCCCACCATGTGCCAGCATGGACCTGGGTGGAAACCATGACCATATCTGGAGAACCAATCAACTAGTGCCACATTCCTGAAGACTGCAAGAAACAAAGGAACTTAGCCACGTCCTGAAGCCAGTTTGTAAAAATCCATTGTAATGCAATAAAGGTCTCTCTTCTGGGTCTGCTTCACACTGAGGAGGAACTCATATCAGCTCTGTGTCTGATGTCATTTCTTCATGCCGGCAATCAGTGTTCAATTTGGACAGCAGTAGTCATGCAGTGTACCCCTGAACCCCAACAGACCCACAGTGGGCTGCCTCCCTCATCCACCAATATCACATCCCCTGTAATAAATCAAAAGGTGGAGCTCATGTTATACAAATTTGTGTACATCCAACAAAGCATAAAATTAACGAATGTTAGAAACATCAAAGTTAACAAATCACAACAAGACACAACACAATAGGGATTACATCTAAGGGGAGAAGGAGACCTTTTTGCTTGTTTGTAGACCCAGTATGATTCATGGCCTAAGCTAGGCCAGCTGTGATGGCATAATGATCCCAAAGATCCCAAACTGCCCTGAACTTGTCCACCTGGTCCTGGAGGAGGGCCGTCAAGTACTCCATCCTGCGCACTTCTTGTATCCTATGGCAAAAGTCGTTTCTAGAGGGCGGAAGGGCTGACTTCCATTTTTTGGCAATCAGACACTTAGCTGCAGTAAGAAGGTATAGAATCAGTTGTCTAGTATTTTTACCCAGGTCTTGTGGCAGTAAATTAAGTAAAAATATCTTAGGGTCCAATGTCAGCCTCACATCCAACACCTCCCTCAAAAGGTCACGGACCACCTCCCAGAATGGATGGATCTGTGCACACTCCCAAAGGATGTGGAAGAGATGTGCCCCTCTTGCCCGACACCTCCAGCAATGGTCCGATACCGTGGGGTTAAATTTATGTATCAAGGAAGGAGTATGGTACCAAAAGAATAAAACTTTATACTGATTCTCTTTATGCAAAGCACATATTGAAGTCTTTGACGCCCCCCTCCATACGCGTTGCCATTCTTCCATTGTGAGCGCGTCAGACAAATGTTTGTTCCACCTCTCATAATTTATGA
>JAODAL010081189.1:0-11991 GCA_025379985.1 Phyllomedusa bahiana | reverse complement strand
AAATAATTTTTCAAGGGCCCTTTGCTTTATAGGTAGTAGTTATCAGCTTCATTTTCTTTTATCCTAGTTTTGCATTATGTTGGGTGTTATTCTGGGGATTCAGTTATGATTTCAACATAAAATGATCATCTCCGATCACACTGCATATTAACCTCAACCTATGACATGTACACTCGATAGACGCGCCAGAATAAGGTATAAAAAAAATCCTTATACGGTTTAGCTAAATTAGTAAGGATCCGCCACAGCTAGAATTTCCAGTTAGTTTTTGACGCAGTTTAGGATTTTCAAATCTTTCAAAAACCGACTTTAAAACCATCCCCATGGACAGGCCCGGACTGCCCATAGGGCAAACCGGGGATTTGCCCGGCGGGCCTCTGGGGTTCGGGCCGCAGGGCCGGATCGGAGCGCCCGCCGAGGGGGCCGGTGTGTCCCCCCCAGCGGGCCCCGAGTGCCGGCGCCCGCACAGGGGCCGCAATGTTTGCACCTGCAACCGGACCCTTGTGGCAGGGGGCCGACAGGCCGCCCTCGCTGCACGGCCGGGTCACCGACCCAGCCATGCAGCCATCACGGCCGCCGCCTGCAGGCAGCAGCTGAGGCTGAACAGCTGGGATTATTGATCCCGTCTGTTCAGCAACCAGGAGGCCACGGGGCAGGTGCGCGATGTGATGACGTCATCGCGTGCCCGCTCCTTGGCCCTGCAGTCGGCTGCCGGCGGCCTCCAGGGATGAGGACAGAATAGGAAGCAGAGACCTCAGGTAAGTATTGTAATTATGACTTTTTTTACACTAGTAGCCCTGCCTGCATACCTATATACTGCCCCATACTGCCCTGCATAACCTATATACTGCCCAATTACTGCCTGCAAAACCTATATACTGCCCTGCATACCTATATACTGCCCCACACTGCCCTGCATACCTCTATACTGCCCTGCATACCTATATACTGCCCTGCATACCTATATACTGCCCCATACTGCCCTGCATACCTATATACTACCCTGCATACCTATATACTCCCCCCCATACTGCCCTGCAAAACCTATATACTGCCTGCATACCTATTATTGCCTCATACTGCCTGCATACCTATATACTGCCCTGCAAAACCTATATACTGCCCCAAAACTGCCCTGCACGCCTATATACTGCCCCATACTGCCCTGCATACCTATTTTATGCCCCATACTGCCCTGCACACCTATATATGCCCCAAAACTGCCTGCAAGTTTATATACTGCCCCATACTACCTGCTGGCTATATACTGCCCCATACTGCCCTGCCTGGTTAATATCCCCCTGCCTGGCTATATTACTGCCCTGCCACCTATATACTGCCCTGCCTGCATACCTATATACTGCCCCTACCTTATATATAACCCTGCCTGCCTACCTATATACTGCCCTGCCTACCTATAAATCAGCCCTGCCCATATACTGGCCCTGCCTGGCTATATACTGCCCTGCCTGCCTATCTATATACTGCCCTGCCTGCCTATATACTGCCCTCCCTACCTATAAGTGGCCCTGTCTGCCTATATACTGGCCCCCCGCTTCTAATATACTGGCCCTGCCCTACCTATATACTGGCCCTACCTGCCTTTATACTGGCCCTGCCTACCTATAAGTGGCCTTGCCTGCTTATATACTGGCTCTGCCTGGCTACAAAGTGCCCTGCCTGCCTATATTCTGGTCCTGCCGGGCTATATACTGGCCCTGCTTGCCTACATAATGGCCCCAGCCTGGCTACTTACTGGCCCTGGCCTGGCTCTACCTGGCTAATTTACTGGCCCTACCTGGCAAATTTAAACTGAGAGGCAGCCTAGCTAACTGGCTAATTACTGGGGGCAGCCCCAGCTAACTGGCTAATTATGGGGGGCCTCCCCAGCTACCTGGCTAGTTACTGGGGGAGGCTCTTCCTACCTCCCAAAATTAATGGAGGAAGGCCCTGTTTCCCTACCCAATGGGGGTCTCCCTATTACTTGCCAAACTTATCTGACATTTTTTAATTTCTAATTTTTAGGGTCTAACATACGCTGTTTGGGGGAAATTTATAGGAAAGTGCTGGAAAAGAGAGGAGTCTAAGATGTATTTGTTGTAAATTCGAGTAGTGACGAGTAGTGACCACTAGAAGAGGACACTGCATGTGTACTGGGAAAAGAAAGAAATGGGAAGGGAACGACTTTATCAGGGAGACATCATGGTGTTTTTGGGCCAGAAGCAGAAGAAAAGGGGAAGAGAAAAACTCCCCGAGAAGATGACGTCTCCTGTGAGTCCCTGCTGTCAGGGGTAAGTTTTTCTTCTGGTTGAATCAGTGCTGTATTCATGTGATGGTGACCTGACTACGGGTGATGTGATTGGTGGGGTTGTAGGTTATGTTGGTGCTTGTATAGTGTCAGTGGGGGCTTGCCCCGGGAAATTGTAAAGCAAGTGCACACCTGACTCTGTGATGAGGGGTTTCTCTGCACCACTGAGCAGTTTTGGTGCATTTTTGATGCATTTTTTTGTGCAGAAATGTACAGCATTAACTGCTCTGCCTTTCTGCACAAAAACGCACCAAAAAAAGCTGTGAAAGCAGCTGTCACGGCCTGCGCCGCTCCCCGGCCCGCGGGCCGCGGGCGCATCCGTGGTCCCCCTCCCGGTGCCCCCCGGGGGCCGGGTGCCGCCGCTGGCCGCGGGAGGAGCGGGGGGCTGCGTCTGCCGTGACTTACCTGACCGCGCTCCTGTGCCGTCCGCGCCCTCTCCCGGGCCCGAGGCGCGCGTGCTTGTGTCCTAAGGCGCGCGCGCGCTCGTTCCCGGGGATTTAAAGGGCCAGCGCCCTGATTATTGGCTAATTGCCAGGCGCTTCCCCCTACTTAAGGTTACGTCCCACAATCACTCCTTGCTGGATCTATGTTGCCCCGTGCCCTAGAGAAAGCGTTCCAAAAGCATACTCTCGCCTTACCGTGTACCAGACCCCTCGCTACGTTTCTCAACTCCGAACCTCTGCCGCCTGCCCCGACCTTCCTGCCTGTCTACGACCACGAACCTCTGCCGCCTGCCCTGACCTTCTGCCTGCCCACGACTACGACTCTCGGACTACGACTCTGTACCACGCTGCACCTCGGCTGCCACCGCAAGCAAGTCACGTCAGGGGGGACGACCTGGTAGCCTCACGCCGCAGCAAGTCCATCCCGCTTTGCGGCGGGTTTTGGTGAAAACCGGGGGCTACTTAATTTCCCGTTCCCTGGCGTGGCTTAGCTATCATCGCTTGCGGTGGTCCGGCGGATCCACTACCCAGCCGTTACAGTTAGATCCAGCCATGGATCCCGCCAAGGTGCCTCTGCCAAGCATCGCGGATCTTACGACGATTGTTGCCCAGCAATCGCAACAAATCGCACAACAAGGTCAGCAGTTGGGCCAGCTCTCCGCCATGATGCGTCAGCTCCTCGCATCCCAGCAGCAGTCTCCGCCTCCGTCCGTGGCTCCTTCTTCTTCTGCAGTTCCGTTGGCCACCGTGGGACCCAAGCTTCGGCTTCCTCTACCCTCCAGCTTTGCCGGGGATCCCAAGCTCTGCCGGGGTTTCATTACTCAGTGTTCAATGCACGTGGAGTTGATGGCGGATCATTTTTCCCCTCGGAAGGTCCAAAGGGGCTTTTGTGGTGAGTCTACTTTCCGGGAAGGCTCTGGCTTGGGCAACCCCCCTCTGGGACAGGAACGACCCTGTGACTGCGGACCTACAGACCTTCCTCCAGGAATTCCGCACCGTCTTCGAGGAGCCGGCGCGTGCTTCCTCCGCCGAGACCGCCCTCTTGAGCCTTCGTCAGGGCGAGTCTTCTGTGGGTGACTATGCGGTTCAATTCCGTACCCTGGCTTCGGAGCTCGCATGGAACAATGCCGCCCTCTGCGCTACCTTCAAAAAGGGTCTGTCCAGCAGGGTAAAAGACGCTTTGGCAGCAAGAGACCTCCCGTCCTCCCTGAACGAGTTAATTCTTCTTGCCACCCGCATCGATATAAGGTTCGCTGAGAGGCAGAAGCTTCGCCAAGAAAGAGAGGCTGCTCGCCTCGTCGCGGTTTCACCTGGCTCCTGTGTTCCGCATTCCCCAAATTCCACCGCCTCAAACCGCAGAGGTGGAACCGATGCAAGTGGACCGGGCCCACTTAACAGAGCAAGAACTGAACCGTCGTCGTACAGAAAAGCTATGCCTCTATTGCGCCAGCCCGGCCCACTTCCGCAGAAGTTGTCCCCTTCGTCCTCAGCCTCCGGAAACCTCTCACCTAGGTGCCGTGGGAGGGGCGTCCAGGTGCAGTTTCTTCCTCTCCACGTTTGATGATGCCAGTGGAGGTGACTTCTGATGCTGGTCCTGCGTTCCGGAGTTCTGCCTTCCTGGATTCGGGGTCTGCCGGGAACTTAATCTTAGCCTCACGGGTAACCCGGGTACCGCATACCTGTAGTCCGGCTGGAGAAGCCGCTGCTTATCTCCTGGGTCAGTGGGGAGCTCCTCACTGATCCCATCCAGTATATAAACCCGGCTGGTGACTCTCCGTGGGGGGCTCTACATAAGAGAAGATTGGGTTTTCCACGTCCTGTCCCGTGCTTCCTCGGCGATCCTCTTGGGGCTCCCCTGGCTGCAAAGTCACGCCCCACGCTCGATTGGAAGACAGGCGAAGTCCCTGCTTGGGGCCCGGGAAAATGCCAGAACCGATGCTTGGGGGTTTACCACGCCGGTGCCTACCACTTCTCCGCCCCCGCCTGTCAAGCCGTTGCCAGCCTGCCGGCCGAGTACCAGGTTTTTTGGCGATTTGTTCTCCGAGAAACGGGCCTGAGAAGCTACCACCACATCGTCCATATGACTGTCCCATAGACCTCCTTCCCTTAACAAGTCCTCCACGGGGTCGGGTCAACCCTCTGTCGGGTGCCCGAGACTCAGGCCATTGTCGGCTTACATACAGGAGAATTTGGCAAAAGGATTCATACGCAAGTCCTCCCGCCCGCCGGGGCTGGTTTTTTTTTCGTCCAAAAAAAAAACGGGTCTCTTCGGCCGTGTATAGATTACAGGGGCTAAACAAGATCAGGGTTTGAAAAAACCCGCAAACCCTCTCCCCCCTGATATCGGAGCTCTTTGATCGTCTTCGTGGGCCAAAAGGTGGTTTTCCAAATTGGACCTGCGCGGTGCCTATAACCTCGTCAGAATTCGTGAGGGGGACGAGTGGAAAACAGCCTTCAACACCCGGGACCGCCAATTCGAGAATCTCGTAATGCCTTTTTGGCTATGCAACGCCCCAGCCGACATCCAGGATTTCGTCAATGAAGTATACAGAGACTTGCTGTAAACCTGCGTTCATAGTGTACCTGGACGATATTCTGATTTTTCTCCCCTGACGCACAGACTCATGGGGTACAAGTACGCCAGGTCCTGCGACTCGTGCGGTACAATCGTCTGTTTGCAAAGCTGGAGAAGTGTCGGTTCCCCCCAGGCCAGCCTTCCGTTCCTGGGGGACATAGTCTCCGACCGTGGTCTGCAGATGGACCCAGCAAGCTTCCGCGATCCTGCAGTGGCCACGCCCCGGGCGGTCTTTGGGCGATTCAACGCTTCCTGGGGTTCGCCAACTATTACCGGCAGTTTAATTCCCCACTTCTCTTCGCTGGTGGGTCCCCTCGTGGCCCTCACCGGAAGAATGCCAACCCGAGATGTTGGTCCCCGTCACTGAGGAAGCATTCTCTCAACTGAAATCGGCGTTTTCTTCGGCTCCTATCCTGGTTTTGTCCTGATCCGGATAGGCCCTTTAGCCTGGAAGTGGATGCCTCTTCTGTGGGAGCAGGGGCGGTCCTGACACAGAAGGGCCCCAAAAAGGCAAGACTGTTTCTTGCGGTTCTTCTCCAGGACCTTCTCCGCCGGCTGAACGCAACTACACCATAGGAGATCGAGAACTGCTGGCCATCAAATTGCACTAGAGGAGTGGGGACATTTGCTGGAGGGGCCCGTCACCCATTCGACGTCTCACGGACCACAAGAATCTTCATAACCCCAACGGCCCAGCGTCTGAATCCTCGCCCCGGCCAGGTGGTCTCTATTTTTCTCTCGCTTTTTAAATTCAGGATACACTTCCGGCCAACCGAGAAGAACTCAAGGCTGATGGCCCTCTCCCGAGCCTCTGACGTCACTGGGGAAGAACCTGTGTCCCAGCACATTTATTGCTCCCGAACGGTTGATCCCCTGGCTCCGGTGGACCTTCGGAGGGTACCACCAGGCAAGACCAAAGTTCGTCCTGCGCTCAACGGAGAATTATGGAGTGGGGGGATTTGTTCTCTTCTTGGGTGGTCACCCCGGCATACGAAAGTCCCACGCCCTCATCTCACGGCGCTACTGGTGGCCGACCCTGCCCCAGGACGTCCAAGAATTGTTCTCGCCTTGACACATGTGCCCGGAAACAAGGTTCCACGCCATAGGCCCTCGGGCCTCTTAGTCCCTCTGCCCATCCCAGAGTCCCCATGGACACACATCGGCATGGACTTCATTACGGACCTTCCGCCCTCTTCAGGGGAAATTTTGTCATCTGGGGGGTCACGGATAGATTCTCTAAAATGTCCCACTTCGTGCCACTCCCGGGTCTTCCCTCGGCCCTCAACTGGCGGGACAAATTTTTTCCACCATATTTTTCGTCTGCATGGATTAAACCCCCCCCATATCGTGTCTGATCGGGGTGTCCAATTTGTCTCCAAATTTTGGCGGGCCCTGTGTTCTCGCTTAAAAGTTAAATTGGACTTTTCTTCTGCCTACCATCCCCAGACAATGGTCAAGTGAGAGGGTGAATCAGATATTGGGCGAATACCTGCGCCATTACGCGTCCGGCAGTAAGGACACATGGGCCGAGCTGCTAACGTGGTCTGAATTCTCCTACAACCAAACGGACTCTGATTCTACAGGCGTTTCTCATTCCTGGTGGCCTATGGTCGTCACCCACGCCCCCCCTCCCCTTGGCTATGACTTCCGAGGTTCCCGCTGTGGACAACCCAAATACCCGGGCATTAAGACCATGTGGCGGGAGACCCGACTTGCATTAACCCGGGCCTCTACCCGCATGAAGACCCAGGGCCCACAAGAAAGGAGGCCGCCGCCCACGTTCCAGCCAGGAGATAAGGTGTGGCTCTCTGCCAGACACTACGCCCCAAGGTCCGCAGCTACAAATTGGGTCCACGATTTCTGGGGCCTTTTAGAGTGCTCCGTCAGATAAATCCATGTGCTACAAGCTCTGCCTACCCCCTTCTCTTAGGATTCCTAACGCCTTCCACGTCTCCCTCCTTAAGCCTCTGGTCCTGAACCGATTCTCCCAGAGGAGCGCTGCTCCATCTCCTGTGCTGGAATCTCCTGATGTCTTTGAAGTGAAGGACATCTTAGACATGAAGATCGTCAGGGGTAGGCGATTTTTTCTTGTTGATTGGAGGGGCTTCGGCCCCGAAGAGAGGTCCTGGGAACCGGAATCCAATATCCTGAACCCGGACCTTATCCATAAGTTTCTTCAGCCTAAAAAGAGGGGGAGACCTAAGGGGGGGGGTACTGTCACGGCCTGCGCCGCTCCCCGGCCCGCGGGCCGCGGGCGCATCCGTGGTCCCCCTCCCGGGTGCCCACCGGGGCCGGGTGCCGCCGCTGGCCGCGGGACGAGCCGGGGGGCTGCGTCTGCCGTGGACTTACCTGACCGCGCTCCTGTGCCGTCCGCGCCCTCTGCCGGCCGAGGCGCGCGTGCCTGTGTCCTAAGGCGCGCGCGCGCTCGTTCCCGGGGATTTAAAGGGCCAGCGCCCTGATTATTGGCTAATTGCCAGGCGCTTCCCCCTACTTAAGGTTACGTCCCACAATCACTCCTTGCTGGATCTATGTTGCCCCGTGCCCTAGAGAAAGCGTTCCAAAAGCATACTCTCGCCTTACCGTGTACCAGACCCCTCGCTACGTTTCTCAACTCCGAACCTCTGCCGCCTGCCCCGACCTTCCTGCCTGTCTACGACCACGAACCTCTGCCGCCTGCCCTGACCTTCTGCCTGCCCACGACTACGACTCTCGGACTACGATTCTGTACCACGCTGCACCTCGGCTGCCACCGCAAGCAAGTCACGTCAGGGGGGGACGACCTGGTAGCCTCACGCCGCAGCAAAGCCATCCCGCTTTGCGGGGGCTCTGGTGAAAACCGGGGGCTACTTAGATTCCGTTCCCTGGCGTGGCTTAGCTATCATCGCTTGCGGTGGTCCGGCGGATCCACTACCCAGCCGTTACAGCAGCTTTATAGTGTAGTTTATTTTAGAAAGTGGCGAGGTGCGAAAACAAGGGACATTTTGTAAGTGGATATTGTATGTGGGCTGCTGGGGGCTTTGTGCCAGAGCTGATTTTTATTCCCAGTCCAGCCCTGCCCATGGACCTCAATTGAAAATTCGAGTAGTAGTCCACACACCTTGGATATTCTTGAGGTCTGATTTCAAAACCGTTTTTACGAAAAACTTGGAACATGTTCTATCTTCCGCTGTATTCTAGGTCAAAAAAGGAGTCCCAAAAATTTCAATGTCAGATCCATATCCAAAACTCCATAGAGATGAATGGGACTCATTTTCTGACTGTAAATCTGGCGAAAAAAGCACCTAAAATATTTACTGAAAACCACATCAAAGTACTTGTTGGACAACACGGTTTTAGGATCCAGAATCCGTTGAGTATTTTGACATGTGTTATGTGGACATACCCTAATAGAAATTAAATGCGGTTTATAAAAAAAAAGGAAAGGGTGACATGCATGAAATTTGGCGTGCGAACGCCAAATTTCATGAGCATAATACTGGCAAAGAATGTGCCTTATTTATGAACCCGCTCTACAGCGGGTCATAAATCAGGCGCATTTCAGCGCTAGGGCGACCGTTCTGGCTCAGGTATACCCCTTTGAAATTGCAAAACCTGTTCCAGCTGTAATGCGCCTAGAAATGCCATAGCGAAGCTATAAATATGTAGCTTTGCTACGGTTCTAGAGCGCTCCGTCTCCCGCACTTAAAAATGTATGAACGGGGCTGCGGCTGATATCGGGCTGTAAAGACGCCGGATATCTGGCGGAGTCCCATTCATACATGTTGCCCAGAATATCTAAAAAAACACATACAATGTATTGTACTATACAGTTACAAATAAAAACAAAACTGGTATATTTAAAAAAAAAAAAAACATAAGTGCATGCACATAAATAATAATGATGACTATAAAGTATTTCTTAGGCCATGTTCACACGGCTTATTCTGGGACGTAATTCAGTCCGTAATTACGCGCCGAAGTGCGCCAATTACGGGCTGAATCCGTCCCAGTAACTAAAGGTAATGCACAGTTCTCATAGAGAACTATCATTACGTCTCCTCTCCCTGCTCGGCGAATACGCCGAGGGGGAGATAATTGACAGGTCACTTTCTAGCGGCGTATACGCGCCGCTAGCATTGACTGTCTATGGGCCGGCGAAGTGCCGGCCCCCCGCTCGCTCCTCCGCTCCCGCCCCCGGCCACACGGCGTAATTGCGGGGCGAAATTACGCCCCGCAGTTAAGCCGTGTGAACATAGTCTTAGATGGAAATTCTACTGCAGTCAACAATAGTACAGTCACCTGCAGAATAATTCAGTTTTATCACAAACATACAACTCTTTAGGGTATGTTCACATGGCATCTTGCAGCGCGAACCTGTGCATTATCCATACCCCGGGAAGAAGTGACATGTCACTTCTTTCTGCCAACGTTCAATACGCAGCGGGGAAGACGGCAGGTAATTATAGCTCTCTATGAGAGCTATGATTACTGTAATTTAAGGACGTATTTTGGGGCGCATTGCAGCGCAATTACGCCCCAAAATATGTCCTGAAAGACACTGTGTGAACTTAGCCTTACAATGATGAAGAAAGAAAAGTAGTTCATGGCCTTATAATCTGGAAAGAGCTGCCCTACAACAAAGTCTAACAACAATAAGATGGCTATAGTTATGGGGACATGGTAATTATTAGTTTAATGCATGAGACTACAAGATTTAAAAAGGGTCTCCTTAGGGAGAGCGCCCATATAGGTGTGTGGAGATTTGAAATTGCCTTTTTGCACTCCACGAAGCATCTGCATATCACAAGGCATTATAGGAAAGGAGCTGATAAGCTCAATCGCTCTCTGTTGGATGTAACAAGTCCTCAATTTGCTTTTGACCCAGTGGGTCTTTGGAAAGCAAGAAAGGATATTTAGCCAAGCCAGCATCACTCATCTGTATACAGCCATTTCGGTGTTTTGCCCTTCGTCAGTACAGAGCAGAGCGGTGCTGGCTTGGCTGAGTGGGAGGCAATGAGTGGCTCAGAAAGGGAAGATCTCTCCTTAGGGAGAGCGCCCATATAGGCGTGTGGAGATTCGAAAATTGCCTTTTTGCACTCCATGAAGCATCTGCATATCACAAGGCATTATGGGAAAGGAGCTGATAAGCTCAAGCGCTCTCTGTTGGATGTAACAAATCCTCAATTTGCTTTTGACCCACTGGGTCTTTGGAAAGCAAGAAGGGATATTTAGCCAAGCCAGCATCACCCATCTGTTTACAGCAGGGTTTTGCCCCTCGTCAGTACAGAGCAGAGCGATGCTGGCTTGGCTGAGTGGGAGGCAATGAGTGGCTCAGAAAGGGCAGATCTCTCATTAGGGAGAGCGCTAAGGAATAGACTTCATGTGCAAATTCTATCATATGTATGTTAGTGCATTGCTGAAATGTAGAGTAGTACACCATAACCTAACCCTAGGTATAATAGGTACAATTCAGAATAATTTTTATCTAGAAGGAAAAATGGCTGTCAGACCATATTCCATATCGCTTGGTCTTTTTGAAAGATAATAAACAGATGCATCTATTAAGTGCAAAGTAACATATATGTTGACTGCTCTTGTGATCTGTAGTTGATTTGAAGCAGAATGGCTAAATTGAAGAGTTGTAGAAAGGTTGAAGAATATTTTGAAGGGGCAAAAGTAACACTAGGGCAGTTGTAGTAATAGGGTGGGAAGTATTGGGTTGCATAATGTTGCAGGTAGTACGTGACTTAAGGTTGGATATAGTATAGTTGGACTGACAGTTCAGCAGACAGCTGCAGAGAGTGATAGCACTTTGGCAGAACTTTTGACTAGGTAATTATAAATGGAGATACATGTCAGCTTGATTTGTATCCAGCAATCTTATATGATGGCAGCGTCTGGCTATTAACTTAGATTCAATGTAGCAGTAGCAGCATTTTCTTCATGCATTACATTTTGTAGTCACTAGCTCTTGTTTATTATTCCATCAATGCCTGATTATAGCAGAAGCTGCGTAAGTTAAAAATTCACATCTAAAATCCACCAAATTTGTGTTAAAATTTGCAAACTTGTCTTCTTAACCCCCCGACCAAAAAAAGTATGGTCACACTGTAAATGTAAGTTTTTCAAATGCAAAGAGGCATACTAGTGGCACAAATATGTGGCTGTTCATAAGAAGCATAAAAAAGAAATTCAAAAATATAAAAGAGGTTTGCTCACTATGCTGTTTCACAGAGAAACAGGCAGCTTTAGGCTCACACTTCCTGTTCAAAGGGTTGTGGCAGGATTGGCATACTAGCTTTGCTATTTCTACCCGAGCCTGTTAGAGGGACATTAGTGCTGGGGGTTTCTAAACAACAGTATAGAAATCTACAAAGCTCTAAAGGTTTAAGATTTGTCACTAAGTAACATAAACAAGCTCCATCTTACAGATAACAAATAACTGCAAGTGACGTTACCATCCAACCACTGCTGCTAGAGTCTATTGGAGCAGAGATAGGTGGTCGGTTACCTAGGGTACACAAGCAGGAGATAAGATCTTCTCTAACTCTAAAGGGGAAAAAAAATCAAAACAGCAATGTATTTGGTAAAAATTCTTTATTATCTTTGTCTACATGTTTAAAGCTAATAAAATTGAAAAAGCACTTTAAACAATTGCAAATTACAGGTTTTTTAAGCGCATATGA
>JAODAL010081188.1:0-11991 GCA_025379985.1 Phyllomedusa bahiana | reverse complement strand
AAACCGTCTCCAAAAATTTCTTGTGCTTTCCCCCACACTTTAAAACTCATTTTTTTGCCCCAAAACCCCTCAGACTCTCCCTCACTTCACCAGCCCTAAAAAAGAAAATAAAAACCCCATCTCTTCAGGATACCCTAAAACCCAAAAATAACCTTCCCTTGTCATTTTCTGTCTTTCCCCCCTTCCTTGTAATTGAAAACCCCCTCACGGGCGGGCCCTCTTAAACCTGTAGCAGTTGATGTTTTTAAATTTCGTCCCCTTTGTACTTGTTTAAACCTATGTTAAAAATGCAACCCGAATGTACAGCATTTGGGCCCCCAAAGGGGCGCTCCCAAAAAAAAATTAATAATAATAGTTCAAGAAAGAAAGTTTCCCCAAAACGAATTATCCAAAACCAAAACCCCGGGAAAAATTTTGGGGTTCTAAGTTAAAAAAGTCCCCAGTAAATGCAAAATGAAGATGAAATCTAAGGCCACCAGGCATGACTGCACAAAACAAAGCACAATTACATAAGGGAAATTTTTATTGTTCAGCAATAATCTGAAGGGGGAAATAAAACAAGTGTGTATGTTTTGGGTGTCTTTTAGAAGAGGAAAAACCATTAATGACTGCAAAAACCTAAAAAAATTAAAGGGGAAAAATAAAAATTTTAGCCATAGTCAAGACAGACAAGATGCCAAAACGAATTACCTAAAAAATCTAAACAATTGCCAATGTATGTAATCTCCAACATACGTTTGGCAGAAATATTTCGAATGGTCTCGCCAAATGTTCACATTGGATGCCACGTGAAAATTTTTCTCAAAAGGGGTCACAGATAATAGGAAAGCCTAAAGGGGGAATGGGGAAAAAAGCCCAAAAAATTTGGAAAAAACATTTGAAAGTAAAAAAAATTTCCTAAAGGTAACCCCGTAAATCCCTCTGTTAGAGGAAAGCTCTTTTTGGGCCAAAGACCACAGAAAATCACATGGTTAGCAGTAGTGTTAGTTGGCTCTGAATTTTTAAGCCTAACCATAGTATGAACATGACCAGTTTTTGATCACCATTTCATCGTGATATAGTCCTTTCCAAATTGTTAAAAACATTTTTTTAAAGGGGTTAAAAGGCATTTCTTGATGGGCCCTCCAAAAAACAGTGCAAAAGGGTTTAAAACAGGTTTCCTCAACTTTCAAAAATTAAATGGTTTTTCCCGGATGACCATTGTATGATGAAACCATAAAAACCCCATGGAAAACGGGAATTGGTTCAAAACCCCAAAAAATTTTCCCCCGCAAATGCAAAAGGGGATTTAAGTCAAGGCCACCAGGAAAGACTTCCCCAAAAAAAAGACAATTAATAACGGTGGGAATTTTTTTGATGAGCAATAAACTGACATAAAACAATTTTGTTTGTCTCTATGATATATAAAAGAGGGGAAAAAATCTAATGACTACAGGGAAATTAAGAAATTAAAAGAAGAAAAAAGTTTTAAACCCTAGTCAAGCGACCAAAAAAGCCAAAAAGAATTGCCCAAAAAAATTTAAAAAAAATTCCAATTTTATGTATTTTTAAAAATATGTTTGGCAGAAAATATTTCGAATGGTTTTCGCCAAATGTTTTCCCTTGGATTTTCCACGTGAATTTTTCAAGTACTCAAAGATCATAGCTGATGCTTAATGGGCCAATGGGGAGAAAAGCCAAAAATTAGGAAAAACATAAAAGAAAAAATACCCAAAGGGAACCTCGTAAACATTGTTAATGGAAACTGCTAAACCAAAACCCCCAGAAAATCCATGGTTTACATTTTTGTTAGTTGGCTCTGAATTTTTTAAACCCCAACCCTGTATGAAAATGACCCATTTTTATCACCCTTTCAGATTAAGTCCATATTTTTTAAGAAAAGTTTTTCAGGTGTAATAGGCTCTTCTGATGGGCCCACCCAAAGAAGGGAAAATTAAAAACAGGTTTTCCCCAAAAAACAAAATTAAATGGTTTGGATACCCCTTGTATGTGAAACCCAAACCTTTTAAAACTGGGGTTGGCTCTAATCCCCAAAATGTTTTTTCCCCAAAGAATGCAAAGTGAGGATAAAAAAAATGAAGCAGAAATAACCCGAAACGTGTATCCTTTAAGAGATTTTGGGGAAATTGGAAAACACTTACTAGGTGAGGCCCAAGTTTTTTTAGGGTCGGGAAATTTTTATACAAATGTAACAAAAAAAAAAGCCCCCCCAAAAGTAGTAGCTCACCCTGGCGAAGGATGAACTCCCCGCTTTAAGAGAGGTATTTAAAAGACAACCAGTCACTGCATGCATTTCCTAATACATAAAGCAGTAGTATTGGAAAGGGTTCCCCCACTGTCCTGTAGAGAGTTTCCCATAGCCCCCCAAAATCATAAAAGCACCTCCTAAAAAATGGAAGAGCAGTACAGGAATGTATTACCCAATTTTAATATAGAGAGGCTTAAACCCACCAATCACTGTTTTACATACAAATTTCATTTAAGAGCAGTACAGGACATGTTTACAGTTGTACTTAAGGGTGCTATAAAACCCCCAAATCATGAATGCACCTCAAAATTTACATGTAAGGCAGTACAGGACTTTTTAATACCGCACTTTTACTGAAAGAGAGGTGCTAAAGACCAACCCAACCCCTGAAAGCACCCCCAAAAATACATGTAAGACAGTACAGGACATGTAAAAAAACCGCACTGTACTGTAGAGAGGTAAAAATAGACCCCCCAAACACTGCTTTGCCCCTCCCCAAATACAAAAAGGCGTAAGTAAAAAAATGAAAGTCCCGCATTAAATGTAGAAGGTGTATGGGACCCCAACCCCACAGGGCACCCACTAATACATGAAGAGCATTACAGGGTTTGAAATCCCGGAAAAGTACTGTAGAGAGGAGTATGGGGACCCCCCAATCAGGGGTGCATTTCATAATACTTGAAAGAGGAGTACAGGACATGTTTTTCCCACTGTTCTGAAGAAAAGGCGCAAAGGACCACCAATCACTGCGTGCACTTTCTTACTACATGAAAAAGAGCGTACAGGATTTGTTTACCGCACTATACGTAGAGGGGGGAGTACAGCCTTAATCACTGATGCAGCTCACTAATACAGGGTAAGACAGTACAGGGCCCTGTAGTACCGCCCCTTTATGGGGGGAGGGGTTTATAGAAAATCACTGAATGCACCCATAAAAATGTAAGAGCAGTAAAAAAAGTAGAAAAATTGTACTGTAGAGAGGCGCAAAAACCAAAACCCACGTATGCACCTCTTTAAATTTAAAATTAAAAGCATTTACAGGAATTTTAGTCCCGGGCACTTACATTTAGAGAGGATATAGTTCCCCCAATCACTGCATGACCTCACTAAACTTGTAAGAGCAAAACGGACATGTAGTACAGCACGAACTGTAGGGGGCCTATAAAACTGCCAATCCTGCATGCCCCTCCAATACATGTAAGAGCAGTACAGGACTTGTGGGTTAACCGCACTGTCCCCTAGGAGGGCTATAAAATTCCCAACCACTGCATGCCCCTCCCCAATACATGTAAAAAGCAGTACGGGGATTTACTGCACTGTACTTTTGAGGGGGCGCAAAAGGCCAAACCCAATAACTGAAAGCAGTTTGGAAAGTGACGGTTTTAAAATCTCCTCGTAAATCAGTAAGCGGGGCTGGGTTTTATTTTTTATATAACGATGGCCCTCTGTGGGGGGAAAGTCTTGAAAGGCACAAGGCCAAAAATTTTTTTTTTGCAAAAAAATGAAATTTGTTTTTTTTTTTCGTCCCCTTAAAAATTAATAACTTAAAATGACGCCGCACCTTTAAGCGGGGAGTAGTAACAGCACGGCTTTAATTGGGTGAGGGAAAGACTCGTAAAAAAAACTTTACTTGGGTTTTAAATTTTTTAACCCCTTTAAAAACAAACCCTGAAAAGTAGCCCCAAGGGGACCAAAACATTTTTTTAGTTTTTTATTTTTTAAAGGCAGTTGTTGAGGCCCGTTTTATTCGAGAAGGGGTTTTGTCTTTTTTTGGGAATATTTTAAGTTCCTTTAAAAAATTTCAGAAATTTTTTTTTTTTTTTTACCCATTACATTTAATTTAATAACTTTTTGTTTAATTTACAGGTTATTGGTGTGTGGATACCAAATATGTGAAATTTTTTTTTGTGTGTGAATTTATGCACAATTTTTTTTTATTAAAATATTTAATTTTTTTTATTTTTTTTAATTTTTTTTTTTTCCCAATTTTTTTTTTTTTTTTCCTTTTTTTACTCCCTTGAAAAGGAAACTGTTTAAAATTTTTGTAAAAAATTTTTTACACTTATTAATGTATTAGAAAGCTAATGGTAATACATTCAAACTGTGTCAGTCTACCAGGAGTGTCAGGAAACTCACTGTGTCCTGGTCACGGCTTCTTACCAAGACAGCTCTGGGGGCCCCTTAAGTCCCCAGGGGCTGAGTGGGTTCCCCGGCTCTGTGGGTCAGGGTTCCCTCACCCCACAAAGCAGGGGGGGGGCCCTTTGATTGCGCTTTGGGCGAAACCCCCCAATCAAGGGTTTTTTAAAAACACCCGGGGTTGCGGGGATTTCTCCCCCTACTCGTGCTTGCAGGGGATGCTTGGGGTCAGGGGGTGTTGTACAGCCCGTCCCAGCGCAATTGCCCGCAAACCCCAAGTTGCGCGAGCCAAAAGAAATCGTGTAGGGCGAACGACCGCACCAGCCGACGTCTAAAGTTGGCGGGCGGTCGTTTAACGGGTTGAAACTTACATGAATTGGGGCCCATCAAGGGGTATTAGGAAAGGGTTCACTTTAAATAAAATTGAAAAGTATTTTTTTTTTTTTTAAATAAAACACAATCCTTGTTGTTAACAACCCCTTTTGGTTTCCAAAGTGGGTTTTTGGTTTAATTACCATTTTTTAAATTAATAAAAATTAAATATAAACATTTTTTTTCCTACTCCCCTGCTTTAAAATGGAAAAAAATTTTCACTATTTGTCTTTTTAAAGGGGGCCCAAAAAATAAGGGTTCAGTCTCCGCCATAACAGGGCACTAAGTGTGTCCGTCCTCCTCTTAAACATGGGGCCACAGTCAAAAGCATTCCCGTCCCCGCCTTTAAATGGGCCACGACAGAAATTTGTCCTCGCACCCCCCTGCCTATAACGGGGGACGTAGATACTTCCCCCTCTGTCCTCCTGCTTTTACAGGGGCCCAAGTAGTAAGCCCGTCCCCCTGCCAAATAACTGGGGGCCCAAAGATTGTGCAGCCCACCCCCGCTCAAAAAAGGGGCCGTTAGTAGCATGTAATTTGCCTAAAAAGGGGCCAAGATAGATAGGCCTAGGTTTCCTCAAATAACATGGGGCCAAACGATAATGCTGCCCCTCAAAGTTTTTCTTTTTTTTTTAAAAAAGGGGCCCCAAATAATGCAGTCCCCTTTTCCGCTTTAACATGAGGACAGACAAAGCTTGCCCCAGCCCTCCTGCTCTATAACATGGGCCCAAAAGGGGGGAAAATCCCCTTTCCCTGCTTATAACATCCCCAAGATAGATAAATGCCCCCGCTCCTCCTCTCTAAAAATCCCCTCAGATGAGCCCCTACTCCCTGTTTAAAACTGGGGACAGATAGGGTAAGCTCACTTCTGCAAACTTCCCAAGATCAATTGATGCCTGCCCCCCCTTTGTTAAATTTGGGTCACGTAAAGTAAAAAGCCTAGGTTATAAATGAAATCGAAAGAGTTCATTCCTTTTTCTATAAAGGAGCCCACATTGAACATTCCCCCACCCTCTTTTTTTTTAATTGGAGCCCGATGTACTGTCCCAGCCCTCCGGCTTTTAACAAGCCACAATCAGAGAGCCCCAGTCTTTGCTTAAACATGGAACCCATAGAAGATGAGTCTCACCCTTTTTTGCTCATAACAGGGGGAAATCAAACAGTTCGTTGGCTTAAAAATGGGCCAATCAAAAGTTATTTCCCCCTGTTAAAACTGGGCCAAGTCAATTTAGGTTGTCCTAGCCCTGCCCTTAAAACAGGGGCCCCACAGATAGTTAGGACCCATTTTGGTAAAGGGCCCCACAATAAAATGCATTTTTAAAGTTTTTTAAAAAATGGGCCCCGCAACCGTAAATGCCCAGCCCCCTTTAAAAATGGCCACAGATGAAGTTTTCTTTGGCCAATAAAAAAAGGGGCCACAGATAGTAGCACCCCTCAGCCCCCCTGCTTATAACATGGGCCCAGATCAGATGCGTGTCCTCACTCCCCCCTGCTCTAAACAGGGGGCCCCGATCAGATACCTGCCCCTCAGCTCCCCCTGTCTAAACAGGGGCCCCACAGATAAAAAGCATTTTCCCAGCCCCCCTCCTATAACATGGGGCCAAGATCATTAGATTCTAGCTCCCCCTGCTTTTAAAACTGGGCCAAGATCGTAGCATGTCCTCGCCCTCCTGCTCTTAACATGGGGCACAGAAGATGCAGCCCCTCGCCCTCCTGCTCTAAACAGGGGCCACAGATAGATAGCATTCCTCAATCCCCCTGCTCTAAAAACATGGGCCACGATCAGATAGCATGTCCTCACTCCTCCGCATTAACTGGGGCCAGACAGATAGCTTCCCTCAGCTCCTCCTGCTCTATAAAGGCCCCACAGACAGTGCATGCTCAGCTCCTCCTGCTTAAAAACATGGGCCACAATCAGATAGGTTTCTCGGCTCCTCCTGTTTTAAAACGGGGGGCGGGTAGATAGAGTCCTAAGCCCCTCCTGCTCTAAAAAGGGGGCCAAGATAAATTAAATGTCCTCCCCTCTTTTTATAACATGGGGCCACAGAAATAGAATGTCCTACTCCCCCTGCTTTTAAAACATGGGGGGGACAGTCAGATAGCTGTCCTCAGCTCCTCCTGTCTAAACATGGGGCCACGATCAGATAAAATGTCCTCGCCCCTCCTGTCTATAACTGGGGCCACAGATCAATGATGTCCTCGCCCTCTGCTTATAACATGGGGCCACAGATCAGATACTGTCCTCACCCTTGCTCTAAAACATGGCCACAGATCAATAGCATGCCCTCATCCCCTGCTTAAAACAGGGGCCCCAAGATCAGAAGCAGTCCCACCCTCCTGCTCTAAACATGGGGGCCCAGATAAAAGTGTTCCTCCTCCTGTCTAAAAAGGGGGCCACAGATCAAAAACTGCCCCTCAGCTCCCCTGCTCTATAACAGGGGCCACAATCGATAGCATGTCCTCACTCCCCCCGCTCTAACAGGGGCCACAATAAAATAGCATGTCCTGCCCTCCTGCTCTAAAACATGGGCAAGATAAAGCATGCCTCACTCTCCTGCTCATAAAGGGGGCACAGTCAATGCCTTCCCAGCTCCCCCTTCATAACATGGGCCCAGATCAGAGGCATGTCTCACCCCCCTTTCTTATAACATGGGCCACAGATCAGAACATGCCTCATCCTTGCTCAAAAAGGGGTCCACAGATCAGATACAGTCCTCACCCTCCTGCCTAAAAACAGGGGGCCAAAGATAGAAGGTCCCCCTCAGCTTCCCCCCCTGCTCTAAAAAAGGGGGCCAGATCAGATAGCAGCCTCGCTCCTCCTCCATAAAGGGGCCACAGATCAATACATGTCCCACTCCTCCTGCTCTAAAAATGGGGCCCAGACAATACCCCTTTAGTCCCCCTGTCTATAACAGGGGGCCCAGATCAGATACATGTCCTACTCCTCTCTTAACAGGGGCCCCAAGATCAATAGCATGCCCTCACCCCTCCTCTCTAAAAACTTTGGGCCCACAGATCAGATGCATTCCCCCTCCCCCCAAAAAAGGGAACAACAAAAAGCCCCGCCCTTTCCCCCTTTTAAAAAAGGGGGCCAAAGATAAAAAACTTCCTCAGCTCCCCCCTCTTATAAATGGGGCCCAGATCAGTACATGTCCTCAGGGCTCGCCTATAACGGGGACCCAGATGATAGCATTTCCTAGCTCTCCTCTCTTAAAAAGGGGCCCAATCAGTAGCAGTCCCAGCCCCTCCCCCTCTTAACATGGGGCCACAATCGTTTAATCCTTAGCTCCCCCTGCTCAAAACTGGGCCCCCAGATAAATTTAGAGTCCTCCTCCTCCTGCTTATAAAGGGCCACAGATCGATAGACCTCAGCTCCTCGCTCATAACGGGGGCCCACAGATCAGTGCATGTCCCAGGCTCCCTGCTCTATAAAAGGGCCAAATCAAAAACATGCCCCATTCCTGCTCTATAAATGGGCCCAGTCGATCCCCTTCCCAGTCCCCCCTGCTTTTAAACAGGGGGCCACAGATCAGAACAGCCTCACTCCCCCTGCTTTATAACATGGGGCCACAGATCAATAGAAGTCCCAGCTCCCCCTCCCTTATAACAGGGGCCCCCGGGAAAATAGCATGTCCTCATTTCCCCTCCTCTAAAACAGGGGGCCCCAATAAAAGCAGTCCTCAGCCCCCCCTGCTCTATAACATGGGGCCACAGATCAGATAGGGGTCCCAGCCCCTCCGCTCTATAAAGGGGGTCAGATCAGATACATGTCCCAGTCCCCCGCTCTATAAATGGGCACAATCAATGCTGCCCCTCAGCTCCCCCTTGCTCTATAACTGGGGCACGATCAGATAGCATGTCTCAGCTCCTCCTGCTCTAAACAGGGGGCAGATCAGATTCATGTCTCACTCCCCCGCCCTATAACATGGGGCAGTCAATGCATGTCCTCGCTCCCTGCCTAAACATGGGGCCAAGATCAATAGAAGCCCCTCCTCCTCTGCCTTAAATGGGGTCAGTCGTACATGTCCTCAGTCCCCCGCTCTAAAACAGGGCCACAGTTTAATAGACCCCCCTCACCCCCCCCTGCCTATAAATGGGGCCACAGATCAGATGCTGTCCTCAGCTCCTCCTGCTCTATAAAGGGCCACAGACAGAAACATGCCCTCAGCTCCTCTGCCTATAAATGGGGAACAGTCAGAAAGCATGCCCTCAGCTCCCCCTGCCTATAACAGGGGCCCCAAGTTTAGATAGAGTTCAGCTCCTCCTCTCTATAACATGGGCCACAACGATAGATGTCCTCACTCCCCTGAAAAACATGGGGCCACAGATCAGAACATGTCCTCACCCTCCGCTCTATAACATGGGGCCACAGACAGATAGCGCCCTCAGCTCCCCCTGCCTTACCATGGGCCACAGATCAGATAAATGTCCTCAGTCCTTTGCTCTATAACGGGGGGGGCCACAGATCAATAGATGTCCCATTTTCCTCCTGCCTATAACAGGGGGGCCCCCAGATCAGATGCATGCCAAAAGCTCCCCTGCTCTAAAAGGGGGCCACAGATCGAAGCATGTCCTAGCTCCCCGCTCTATAACGGGGGGCCACAGATCAGAACATGCCCCGCCCCTCCTGCTCTATAACAGGGGCCACAGATAGTAATTTCAGCCCTTGCTCTAAAATCCCCACAATAGTGCAGCCTCAGTTCCCCCTCTCTATAACATCCCAAAAAAAACAAAGCCTTTTCCACGGCTTTTTTGGGAGGGATTGCGCCACTCGGCCGGATTTGCGTCAGTAAGGCGCCAAAACGTCCTGTCATTACGGTAACCCTGCTTCATGGGGAACAGGGGATTCCGTCGCCCCCCCCCCGTCGGAAATCCCCCGCGGGGGAGAAAGGACATGCCATTATTTACGGCGGGACGCGCCGTAAACATGCATTGCTAGGGGGCCGGGACGGCCCCCCGCCGCGCCCGGCCGCCCCCCCCGCCCCGCCCCTTTTCACGGCGGGGTTTGTGGCCAATAAGGGCCACAAATCCGTCGGGAAAAGCCCTGGAACGGCCCCTTTGGTGCAATATGAATTCGCATTGGGTACAGTAGAGGACAGCAAAATTAGAATGCCCAAAGTTTGATGCAAAAGCCCCCAATGTTTGGTGCATAACACTTCTTCATACGGTCGTATTATACCTCCCCTAATCTATTTTGAAAAAGGTGTATCAGTACCAAGTAAAAAAAAAAAAGGTCAGGGGAAAATTAAATGTGCCCCTTTTTTTTTACGTTCCCTTCCCCTTTAGTTGCAGGGAGTGGAGCCACTACAACCCGCCCTGGGGTAAAAATCCTTCAGTTTCTTGAAAGGACAAGCTCTCCTAGGGGAGGCCTTTAAAAAAAGGGGGGATTTAAAATTCCTTGTTACTCCACAAAAATCTGCATTCACAAAGGCAAGGAAAGGGGCTGGAAGCTCAAGCCCCCCTATTGGGTTTAAAAAAAAACCTCAATTTGCTTTTTTACCCATGGGTTTTGGAAAGCAAAAAGGGAATTCCAAGCCAGCATTCCCCTCTGTATACAGCCCTTTTTGGGTTTTTTCCCCAGTCAGTGAGAGCGATGCTGGTTGGCTGAGTGGGAAAGGGAAAGAGGGCCAAAAAGGGGAAAATTTTTCCCCTTTTGGAAAAGCCCTATAAGGGGGGGTTGAGATTCGAAAATTTCCTTTTGACTCCAGAAAATTCATATACAAGGCATTATGGGAAAGGAGCTGAGAACTAAGTGCTCTTTAAAGGATTTAACAATCCTCAAATTTTTTTTGACCCATGGGTCTTTGGAAAACTAAAGGGTATTTAAACCAAGCCGCTACCCATCCTTTGCTTTTCCAAAGACCCCGTGGCTCAAAAGCAAAATGAGGGTTTGTTAAAACCAAATACAGGGCGCTTGAGTTAAAGTTCCTTTCCCTAAGCCTTTAACATGTCTCCTCGTAATATATTTAATTTCCACAGGGAAAAGGGAAATTGGCCCATCTCCATATTTTAAGTCTTCCATTTGTTTTCTTAATTGAAGAAGCGTCATAATTCAGTCCCGATGTTTAATGGGGGTTTGAGGTAGACAAAAGCTTTAATTTATAAAAAGGGTTTTTTCCACAATTTATTTTCCCACCTCCGGGATCCCGCCTTTAGCTCTGTTGTCAGAAGGGGGCGTGTGGATTTGTTTAATTGCACATCATGGGCCCAGCGGATGACTCACCAGCCCTTTCCGCTCTATATCAAAGAAGGTTGTTTTTTTGAAACATTTTGAGATGAGAGGTAAAGTTGTTGCCTCCCGGAAAGGGTCCTCGGTTTTTAAATCCCGCAGGGAACAACTTTTTTTTTTTCTTTTACCAATGCCAGCCCATTGGGTTTTTTTTTTTTATTTATTTGCACTGTTTGACTAAATTTCTAAGGGAAAGAGGGCGGGTAATGACAGACCGGGGGTTTTACACTCAGTATGCCTAGAGGGGGGTGAGTCTGAGCATGTGACCCGGGGGGTGAGGACTTAGCCCGGGGTTTCCCCGGAGACAGCTTTAAACAAGGATCACTAAAGGACACTAAAACAAAAACGGGGCAGAAATTTTTTAAAAAAATGAGAATGTGAAAAGTTTTTTTTCATTTGCAAATTTTTCACGTCAAATTTTTTTTCGGCAAAACCCCCCTTTTAAAGGGTCCTTCTACAATGAGGAAAAGATTTTTTCATTAGAGAAAAAGTAGGAAAAAAAGTTTTCCCAAAAATCAAAGACGCTTTACGGGTTTCATGTTTCTTAAAGCCGTATTTTTTGTGATTCTTTACAGGGGCAAAAAGGGCTACCACGGCGTCGATGTGACCAATTTTTTACCGAAAAAAGGGTTTTGACTTCCCATCCAAGAAAATCAAAAAATTCTAATCCGGCCCTTTTATTAGGGCCAGTTTTTTTGTTAGTTGGGGCTTTTTTTTTTTTCCTTTCTGGAAATTAAGAATTCATTGTAAATCCATTTTATATTAGATTGTACTGAGCCCCAATGAAGAAAGGCAGCAATGTGAATGGTGACAATTTCTCTACAATGCGGTACAATGTAATAGCGCTATGTAAATGGATATAATAATATCCTCGTCTTAAATTTTTGTTTTGGGAAACCCCTTTTATTTTTCAGAGCCCGGGGAAAGAAAGGAGCTCAAAAAAAATATTTTAAGTTTTGTTACAAAATATAAAGATAAAAAAAATTAAATTTATTGTATTAAAAAA
>JAODAL010081187.1:0-11992 GCA_025379985.1 Phyllomedusa bahiana | reverse complement strand
GAAACGGCGCTGTTTATGTAAAACGGGGGTCATGTGATTTTTCCAGCCAATCGCAACCTCACATCCCAGTCAGAGTCGCACAAACACTCCCCTGCTTATTTGTAATCATTTGGGCCCCCAAAAATTAAAGGAAGCGCGAAAAAGGCCGATCTTAATAGATGTGCACAGTTTTTAAACCTTTAAATTATCGCATGATCGGAAATTTCGATCCCCATAAAACCTTGCCGATTTCAACTTTGTCGTTTAAAAATGCTCAACACTAGTGGGGGAGCCTTGAGGGCTGAAATGGCATGCGTGCCCGGGGCCTGCTGTGCGGGCTGTTGTGGGGCGGCGGGGGATGGACCCCCAAAATCTGAGCCAGGTTTCCCCCAGGCCCGGATGGTGACGCTGCATGTTTTTGCGCGGGCCCCCAAGGTGCCAATTTAGCTCTCGGGCCAGCTTCCTTTCTGCCCACAGATTTACTATCCCCATTTTGCCCCTCTGGTGTTTTAGCAAAGAATCCCAAACCGCCGAGTATCGGATTTTACCGCCAACGCTCCGCACTGGTGATACGCCGCGCTTGCCTCGTGACCCCCTTTTTGCCGTCTTTCTTGGACCTGCAAAAGGGGGTTTTTTTTCCCCATGGCCCGCTTGGCTCCCGACCCCAACTGCTGCTATCCTGCGACTCACGGCCACACGCCCCACTTGTGGCTGTCCCGCTCCCCTGACGTGCAAGCTGACGCCCTTTCTCTGACGTGATGAAGCCCTTGCCTCCCCGGCTCCCAAGTGCGGTGGGGCTACATCATCATTATTTGTGTTTAAATCACTGCTGTCCTCATCCCCGGTCTTGGTATGCGAGGCTGACCTCTCACAATGACCTCCATCCCCACTCTACATCTATATTTTCCCGCCTCTGAAAGAAGCGGGATTTTGGCCCTTTTCTTGCTGCCAATTTGCTGCTGACTGCCCTCCTCAAATTGTTCATCCTCGTATTATTTGGTGTGGCCCGACCACATAGTAGATCTCGGGCTGAGGGAACCGGAGGGTCGAGGGGGCTGAGGACAGGTGGGGGCCCGTGACCCCGCTCCGGGGCATCCCAACTAAGGGTTGTGTCTGAGGTTCCCCCCGACTCTTGGGGGGGGTTGTCAGATGTATCTGGGGGGAAGAGGAGACTATTTAACCAATAAAGAACAACCCCGGGCCCGTTTAGTGCAGGGGCAGTTTGGCCTCACGGTGACCCCTGCTGCGACGTCCCCTTGCTGCGCTGCGATGGGCCCCGTTCCAGGTGTTTGTGCCACTCCCACAGCGGGGCAAAGCCTGCCACCTCTCGTCTGAATATGTTTGTTCTAAAATGTACAGAACTGTTTGATGTGATATCGATATGAAAAAATATAACCCTGTTTTTGACCCCCAAATGAACCAGTAAAAGTTTGGGGAAAACCTTGGATATAAATTTCGCTCCCAAATGGCAGGAAAAATTTACTTGTAGTGTTTGTTTAAAAACACTGTATGTTTTACTAAATTTAAAAACACAAACAGGTTAATTTTAACCCTTTTGGGTGAATTGGTCAGGAAAAATGATAATTTTGGCGTTTAAAAAGAGGGTTTTTTTTGTCAGCACACCAGCAAAAAAACGCTTAATTAAACCCCTGGATGTAAATTGCGCCCAAAAAATTTAGCCGCACAAAATAGTAGCTTTGTAGCGGTTCAATTTTCGTGTTTTCTATGCCAAAAACAAGGATACGTTGTTTAACCTTTGCTTTTGAAATTTGGCTACAGGAAAAATTTATAATTTTTTGGGGTTGAAAAAAACGGTTATTTTTGTCGCACACCAGCAAAACAATGCTTAATAACCCTGGATGTAAATTGCGCCCAAAAAATTTAGCCCCACAAAAAAAGTAGCTTTGTAGCGTGTTACAAATTTGGTGTTTTTACCCACCAACAAGAGATTTGTTGTAATTAACCTTTGCTTGTGAAAAAGGCTACAGGAAAAATTTTTTATTTTGGCATTGAAAAAGACGGTTTCTTGGGGTCAGCACCCCAAAACAAGCTTAATTAAAACCCTGGAGAAAATTTCGCCCAAAAAAAATTGAGCCCCCCAAAATAGTAGCTTTGTAGCGTGTTCAATTTCGTGTTTTTACGCCCCACAACAAAAAGATACGTTTAATTCCTTTGTTGTGGAAATTTGGTACAGGAAAAATTTATATATTTTGGCGTTGAAAAACGGTTTCTTGGGGTAGCACATCAGCAAAACAACGCTTATTAAACCCCGGATGAAATTAGCAATAGAATTAGCGCCAAAAATGATTGGGGATTTGTATTGTAAAAAAAGCTGTTTCTTTAAATGAATTTCCAAAAGGAAAATGGCTTAGATCCCCCTTGGATATTGAAGTATATACAGCTGACTGGACGCACACTGGATTTCAGATCCAATACCCAAAAAATTAGAAATAAAACATTAAGGGAACAGTCTCTGAGACAAGCTGGAAAACCCCACAGAAATCGGTATTTTAAAATCAATTCTTCAGTAAGAGCTATCAGCCGGGAAAGCACCTTCCCTGATGAGCACAGTGAGAGGAGTCTGAGCTCCCGGCGTCGCGCCCGGACTTATATAGGCGGTGACGTCACAGAATCCCGCCGGTCTCTGATTGTCTTCATCTCTGCACATGTCATGCAGGCTATGCCCTTCTTCCTCCCAGAGTGCTTTGCCCCATGTAGCGCCATGTGCTCGCAGCCATTTTATCAGTCAAAAGCACACTTCGTTCACACAAAGTACCCCAAAGTTCGACTTCGTTCCGAACCGAAGTTTTCCTGAAATTCTAAACGAATTCCACTTCATTAGAATCAATTCGCCCATCTCTAGGTATGAATAAAAATAGAAAAAAAGAAGCATACTCAACTCTGTGACGCTCCCTATGCGCAGCCATCACAGGCCACAGTAGTCAGGTGCACGTGAAGTTGTGGTCTGCACAGAGGATGTGAACGATGAATGTTCACTGTACAGTGGGAATTAACAGGACGGCCACCGGGATGGAATGGGAGCATCATGGAGGTGTTTATGCTTCTTTTTTTCTATTTTTAATCATACCCCAGTGGTCCAACAAGCATTTGTAAGTCCTGGAACACGCCTTTACATATAACATTACCCATTTTATCATTGCTATAATTTCCTACTATTCTATATTGTTTTTTAATTAAGAGATATTTTTGGATATACTTTTTATATTTTTCTTCTTCTTGTATTTTGGCACTTTGATACTGAACCCCAACTGGTAACATTTATCAGTCGCTACTTAAAGGGGTTTTGACGTGGGAAGCTTGCAAATGAACAAACATTTTCACCATTCATTATTATTAATAATTCTGCACCGTTTTTGTTTTAGCTGCTCCTTTAGTGATCCATTGTTTACAGCTCGTCTCCAGGGGATACGAACAGCACTGAGAGCTCCTTAGTCCTTGTCAGACATGCTCAGATATCACTTCTCCTCTTAGGCAGCTACTGTGTGTTCAACCCCAGGTGCTGTCACTCTACTCCCATCCGCTGTACTCCTTAGTAATTAGTCAAACAGTGCAAATAAATAAAAAAGAAACCTCAATGAGGTATGTGCATTGATAAAGAGAAAAAAAAACATAGGTTTGGTTACTGTAGGGATTTGAATCTAGGACCCTTGTGCCTAGAGGCAAAAACTGTACCTCTCAGCTACTCAAAATTCTTTACATAAATAGACCTTTGACGATAGAGAGGATAGGCATGGTGATGTCATCCTGCTGGGTCACATGATATGCAATTCAAAAAAATCACACACGCCTCCTTCTGAGTACATAGAGCTGAAGAGCTGGATATAGGAGGTATGAAATGAGATTGTGGCAAAACCCCTTTAATCTTGTATGTACTATTAATAATTATAGTTAGAGATGGGCGAATTGATTCTAACGAAGTGGAATTCGTTTAGAATTTCAGGAAAACTTCGGTTCTTAACGAAGTCGAAGTTTGGGGGACTTCGGGTGAACGAAATGTGCTTTTCATTGATAAAATGGCTGCGAGCACATGGCGTTACATGGGGCAAAGAACTCTGGGAGGAAGAAGGGCATAGCCTGCATGACATGTGCAGAGATGAAGCCAATCAGAGACCGGCGGGATTCTGTGACGTCACCGCACTATATAAGTCCGGGCGCGACGCTGGGAGCTCACACTCCTCTCACTGTACTGATCAGGGAAGGTGCTGCCGCGGCTGCTTGTAATAGCTCTTACTGAAGAACTGATTTTTATACAGCGATTTTTGTGGGGTGTCTCAGCTTGTCTCAGAGACTGCTTCTCTTAATGTTCTATTTCTGATTTTTTGGGGTATTGGATCTGAAGTCCAGTGTGCGTCCACTGCAGCTGCATATACATTTTAATGCTATCTGCTCACAGCACATTGAATATCCAAGGGGGATCTAAGCCAGTTCCTGTTGTATTCATTTAAAGAAACAGCGTTTTTACAATACAAATACCACTTCATTTTTTCTGCTCAATTCTTTTGCGCAATTTACATCCAGGGGTTAATTAAGCGTTGTTTTTCTGCTGTGGTGACTCCAAGAAACCGTCTTTTTCACCGCCAAAAAATACAATTTTCCTGTAGCATAATTCACAAGCGAAGGTTAATTACAATTTTTTCTCTTGTTGTGTAGCGTAAAAAATACGCCATTGTAACACGCTACAAAGCTAGTAGTTTGTGGCTGCTCAATTCTTTTGCGCAATTTACATCCAGGGGTTAATTAAGCGTTGTTTTTCTGCTGTGGTGACAAAAATAAACCGTCTTTTTCACCGCCAAAAAATAAAATTTTCCTGTAGCATAATTCACAAGCGAAGGTTAATTACAATTTTTTCTCTTGTTGTGTAGCGTAAAAAATACGCCATTGTAACACGCTACAAAGCTAGTAGTTTGTGGCTGCTATATTCTTTTGCGCAATTTACATCCAGGGTTTATTTAAGCATTGTTTTTCTGCTGTGGTGACAAAAATAAACCGTCTTTTTCATCGCCAAAAAAAATACAATTTTCCTGTAGCATAATTCACAACCGAAGGTTAATTAAAAATTTTTCTCTTGTTGTGTAGCGTTAAAAACACGCCATTGTAACACGCTACAAAGCTAGTAGTTTGTGGTTGCTCAATTGTTTGCCGCAATTTACATCCAAGGGTTAACTAAGTATTTTTTTGCAGTTGTACTCAGTAAAAGAAACTTTCTTTTTCACCGCCACAGAAGAAATTCTGTAGCATAATTCATATCTGAAGGTTAATTAAGCCTGTTTGTGCTTTTACATTCAGTAAAATACACAGAGTTTTTAAACGGCACATACAAGTCAATTTTTCCTGGCCATTTGTGGAGCGCAATTTATATCCAAGGGTTACCCAAGCTTGTTACTGGGTTCATTTGGAGTCAAATACAGGGTGTGTATTTATCTAAAACAGATATCTTCATCAAACAGTGTCTGTACATTATAGAACATAACAGTATGTCAGACAGAGGGTGGCAGGCTCTTCACCTGGGGAGTGGCAGTGGCACAAACATTCCTGGAGCAGGCCCAGGTTGCGTCACAGCAGGGGTCACTCGGTGAGGCCACAACTGCCGTTGTCATCTAGCGGTCATGTGCTGACTAGCAACCGAAGGGTTCTTGTTGGGTTGACTAGGTCATCCACTTCCTCCCAGTTGACATCTGACAACCTCAGCCAAGAGTCGGGGGGGAACCTCAGAACAAACCTTAGTTGGCATGGCCCGGGGTGGGTCAGCGGCCCTCACCTGTCCTCAACCCGCCTCTGTCCCATCCGGTTCCCTCTGCCAGAGATCTACTATGTGGTCGGGGGTCAGCGCACTATATAGCGGGGGTGAACAATTTGAGGAGGGCAGTCAGCAGCTATTTGGCAGCGAAGAAATGGGGAAAATGTCCCTGCTTCTTGCAGTAGGGGCAAAGTTAAATGTGGAAAAGTGGCATTGGAGGTCATGTTGTGAGGGGTCGCTCTGCATATCAAGACGGTGATGGGACAGCAGTGACGATGAAACACAAATTGGATGATGTTAGCGCCGCATTGGGACCCGGGTAAGCGGGGGTTCTCATTGTCGGGAAAAGAGGGCGTCGCTTGCGGCGGGAGCGGGCACCCGCAAGTGGGCTGTGTGGCCGTTGTCAGCAGGGTACAGCGTGTGAGGTCGGGAGCAAGCAGCCAGGGGTAAAAAACCCGTTGCGGCCCAAGAAAGAAAAAAACGGCACAGGGGCTTAGCGAGGCAGAGGCGGTTGTAGTCACTCGTGCGGAGCGTTGGCGGTAAAAATTAGCTATCGGCGGTGTGGCGTTCTTTGCAAAGGGACACCGGAGGAGGGAATTGGGTGTATGTAGAATCTGGGGCAAAAAGGAAGCGTGGCGGGAGCTAACGTTGGCACCCGGCCCTGCGTAAAAACATGGCCTTGGGGAAACGTGGCTCAGCTGTGGTGGTCCCTCCTACCGCCGCCGCCAGCAGCAGCGGCCATTGGCAAGCATCCCATTGCAGCCAGTCCAGGCTCACCACCTCTGCAGAAGGGAGCTGTTTCTCTTTGCCATCCTCTCCCGGTCCAGATGCTCCTGCTCCAAGCTACTCATGGCGCCAGCAGTCGTTCAGTGAGGCGATTGCAAAGAGACAACAGTATGTGTCCAACCATCCTAAGGTGCAGCAGTGGGCCGTGCTCCTGTCCAAGTTGTTGGTATTTTCAGTCCCTCCCCTTTTCCAAATGGTGGACTCTGCAAACCCTTCAGAGAACTAATGGCCTGTGCCGAGCCGAGATGGAGAGTTCCAAGCAGTAATTTCTTTTTCCAAAAAGGCAGTACCAGCACTTCATAAATATGTAGAACAGAAGTGGGCCAGTCCTTGAGCTTATCCGTTTGTTCCAAGGTGCACGGCAGCGTGGGCGTCTGGAGCTGTAACTACGGTCAGGGCCAGTACATGTCCTTTACGGCCCACTGGGTGAATGTGCTTCCTGCCCAGGCACACCAACAACTTGGACAGGAGACGCCGCTTTCTCCTCCACGTTGTCAAACTGCGGCTCCTGCGCCAATGTCCGCCTCCTCCACCACCACCATCTCAGCCTCCACAGTACTGCTCCATCATACCACATGTGTAGGGCACAGCTGTGTCACGCGTTCAAACCTGGCTTGCCTCGGCGAACGAAGTCACACAGGGGAGGAACTGCTCCGCGTCATGCAGCAAGAAATCGATGTGTGGCTTTCTCCACGCCAACTGCAATTCGGAACCATGGTGACGGACAATGGGAGGAACATGATGTCCGCGCTGCACCGAGGAGGGATGGTCCATGCGCCCTGCATGGCGCACGTGTTCAATCTGGTTGTGAAAGGTTCCTGAAGTTTCCACCTATCTTCAGAAGATTCTGAAAATGGCCAGGAAACTGTGGGATGCACTTTATCCAAATTTGTACAAAGCCCGGAAACCCTCCTCGAGTTTTCAGCGGAAGAACGGCCTCCCCCAACACACTTGATATGCGATGTTTCCACCCGTTGGAATTCCAGCCTGCACTGTTGGACCAACTGTATGAACAGAGAAAGGCCATTACGATTTTTTGATGATCCAGGCGGACAGGAGTACACCCCTGTGTTAACTTTGATGTCAGCCCGTGGCAGTCATGCGTGACACCTGCTATTTGTTGAGGCCTTTTGAGGAGGCCCCGTTATTTGTCAGTCACCAGGACTACGGGATGAATAACGTCATTCCACTGCTTATGTCCTGGAAAAAGATGCTGAAAAATCTGTCTGGGCAGGGGACTGGAGATGTGGCGAATACATCTCACGGCCACATGAGTCCGCTGGGGACTGAAATGGAGGAAGAGGAGGAGGACATTGGAGCAGAAGCATCGTCTGGTGAAATGAGTGGATTTTCTACCAGTGACAAGGGGAGGAGGAGCAGGAGCAGCTGGAGGAGGTGGATGGAGATGAGGAAGACGAGGCAGATGAGCCGCAAGCACCATGGCAGCATACAGTGGAGATGGAGGCAGGGAGCCCCTCGGAGTCACTTGTGCAGATGGCCCGCAGCATGCTGATTTGCCTGGCTAGTGACAGCCGAATAGTCAGCATCCGGCAGAGGGATGACTTCTGGCTCTCCACCCTATTGGATCCTCGCTACCGGTCCAAAATGGGAGCCTTTTTCCCAGCTATTGAGAGGGAGGACAAACTCAAATACTATAGGGAAATCCTCCATAGTCAGTTGGCCGCTGCCTATGTGCGGCATCGTCCCTCCTCTTACAGGTCTGACCGGGGGGTTCCCCAGCGCTCACGTACTACTGCCCGCAGCTGCTGGGGGAAGGTGGGGGGGTAGGAGCAGTACCAGCTTCATCAGCAGCAACCTAAGTCTGGAGTCACTGATGAGCAGCTTCCTTCACCCGCCTAGTAAGGAGGGCAGTTGCCAGCAGCAGCAGCAGGACCTGGAGTAGACCCTGAACCAACAGGTGGTGGCCTACTTGGACAGCACTCTGCCACCCCAGTTAGAAGATCCGCTGGACTACTGGGCAGCCAAACTGGATGTGTGGCCGCAACTTGCCGAGTTTGCAGTGGAGAAGCTGTCCTGCCCGGCCAGTAGTGTGGCATCAGAGCGGGTCTTCAGTGTGGTGGGGGCCATCGTTACCTCAAGGAGAACACGCTTGTCCACGGGAAATGTGGAACGACTGACTGTCAAGATGAATCAGGCGTGGATTGGTCAGGATTTCCACACACCAATGCCTTAGGCGTCAGACTACATCAGCCATGACGCCTCACCCAAACTGTGAGAAATGAGTATGGGTTCAAACTACCTGCCTCAACCACTATTCTGATGCTGCCACCCGCCTGATGCCACACATCTGCTGCCAGTTTCTCCATCTGCCACCAACCATCTTTACCAGGGACTGGTATTGCCACCCACCTCCACACTCTGTCATTGTGCCACTCTATGACCTCATGCTGCTGCTGCTGTTGCTGGTGCCGTGACATCCACACTGTGTCATTGTGCCACTCTCTGTCCTCATGCTGCTGCTGCTGTTGTTGCTGCTGTGGTCACCTACACACTGTGTCATTGTGCCACTCTCTGACCTCATGCTGTTGCTCCTGCCGCCGTCACCTCCACTCTCTGTCATTGTGCCACTCTGTGGCCTACTCCTGTTTTTGCCACCTCCAGAATGTGATTGTGTCACTGACTGACCTCATGCTGCTGCTGCCGTGCCCTCCACACTGTGTCATTGTGCCACTCTGTGGCCTACTCCTGTTTTTGCCACCTCCAGAATGTCATTGTGCCACTGCCTGACCTCATGCTGCTGCTGTCGTGACCTCCACACTGTGTCATTGTGCCACTCTGTGGCCTACTCCTTTTTTTGCCACCTCCAGAATGTGATTGTGTCACTGACTGACCTCATGCTGCTGCTGTCGTGACCTCCACACTGTGTCATTGTGCCACTCTGTGGCCTACTCCAGTTTTTGCCACCTCCAGAATGTTATTGTGCCACTGCCTGACCTCATGCTGCTGCTGTCGTGACCTCCACACTGTGTCATTGTGCCACTCTGTGGCCTACTCCTGTTTTTGCCACCTCCAGAATGTGATTGTCACTGACTGACCTCATGCTGCTGCTGCCGTGCCCTCCACACTGTGTCATTGTGCCACTCTGTGGCCTACTCCTGTTTTAGCCACCTCCAGAATGTCATTGTGCCACTGCCTGACCTCATGCTGCTGCTGTGGCTGCTGTCGTGACCTCCACTCTCTGTCATTGTGCCACTCTGTGACCTACTCCTGTTTTTGCCACCTCCAGAATGTCATTGTGATACTGTCTGACCTCATGCTGCTGCAGTGGCTGCTGCCGTGACCTACACACTGTGTCATTGTGCCACTCTGTGGCCTTCTCCTCTTTTTGCCACCTCCAGAATGTTATTGTGCCACTCTCTGACCTCATGCTGCTGTGGCTGCTGCCGTCACCTCCACACCCTGTCACTGATGTTGCCAACTGAGCTCTCAGCTTGTTTTTTTTCCAGCTTTCGCTGCCATGACTTTATCAGGCAACATTCCCGCTTCAGTTTTTTGGTCAGTTTTGCTCCTGAAAGTGCACAGGGAATTTTATAGTGAAGCGATTCTAAGAGCGGCGGCAGTCATCTGCGTGTCATACTAAAACACAACATTGTATGAAGACCAAACCAAGCTCCCTCTGCATATTTAAGAATGATACAACGTTCTACAGCACCCTGCAGGCTCTGTGCTGCCTGGAAATAGCTGTTTTTTAACGCGATTTGTGCCGAAGTAATTCGGACCGAAACAAATTTTGTCAGAAAATTCGGCGAAGTGACCGAACCGAATTTTTTAGAAATTCGCCCATCTCTAATTATAGTACCTAAATCATTTTTGAGGTAAGGTCTGTCACATTCGAATATTTTGCTTGATGTTCCTTTTATTACAAAAAATAATAGAAAAAATAAAATAAAATAAAAAACAGGAACATATTTTGCATTCTCAGTTAGATGTATATCTTCTGTTGATTGTTTTTCTAATACCAATTTTGCACTAGTTTCAGTATGCTTTAATTTAAAAAGAAATATTGTAATATCGACAGAACAAAGTACATCAGTTTGCAATTAACACAGAACTCATAAACATTGCACTTAATTAAAATCAATGCAGCTCGGTTGGTAATAGCCTAAGCTGTCAATGATTCTGATGGAATTTTGTTTTCAGTAGAATATCTACCAGAACAAACAACAATGCAGTCAGGAACACTGACTATTTAAAATGGGAACAAAAGTAGACACAGCTCACCCCAAACATGATGCATGCATAGGTTGTGGGATTACAAGCAGAGATGAACATGCAATATCATGTGTTTTCCAGCATCCACAACCAGGATAAAATATAACCTTTGTTTCTTTTTATTAGAATAGTCCAAAATCTGACTGACTGACCAACAGACGTTCTTTGACTGTTTTTAATGAAAAAGGAAATAAAGGTTGCATTTTATTCTAGTTGTGGGTGCAAGCAAACACATGGGGTGCCTAAGGTGCCTCACATCTGTGTTTGGCGCACTGTGGAACTTTGGCGCATTAGTCATGTGGCAAACGTGTATTTGACAGTAATAGCTGGCACCCCACAGGTCTTGCTGAGACTTGTGGTGCAACATGTAAGATCACTACCATAGTTTCTATTCACTGGCATGCTATTCTAACACGTTTTACTTCATTTCTAGCCGGCTATGATGTGTTTGTAATCATTTATAACATTATGCTAACTCTGTAAATACACAATTGAGATCCGAATTTATAATAGATGTTCTATTGGTTTAATTAGTTTATATGATTTAATTTCAAGTAAAATTTATATTATATAAATCTTGAATACATTTTATAGTACATTTTTAATTTATATAATTTATTATGAAATTTATATAATTTAATTTTATATAGTTTGATAAAAGTAATAAATTACTTTTTATTATTTTACTGGTATAAATTGAGAAATAAGGGATATTTTTGGTGTCAGATTTGAAAATAAGATATTTTGCATCAATACATATGTTAGTAGTAAGTAATTTAAGACCTGTAAGTTGAGATGTGGCACTGCCATAAATGGAACTTAGTTTTCCAGTATGTCCGACAGATTGATATCAAGGGAATTTGGATGCCTAATTAATAGTGTTGAGCGATTTTTTATCGACAAAGTTGAAATCGGCAAGGTTTTTATGGTGATCGAAATTTCCAGATCATGAGATAATTAAGGTTAAAATCTGTGCATCATCTATTAAGATCGCGCCTTTTTCGGCGCTTCCTGTAATTTTGGCGGCCAGCAAATCAGATTACAGAATAGAGCAGGGTGAGATGTGTGTGCGACGTCATGACTGGGATGTGTATGGTTGCGAATTGGCTGGAAAAATCACATGACCTCGTTTTACATAGAACAGCGTTTCCTGTTTCAGCATCAGTGTCTCTCAGCGTCTCATAGGGATAGGAACCTGCGTTCTGCCTGTGGCCAAAGCTCAGCGAAATTAGTCTA
>JAODAL010081186.1:0-11992 GCA_025379985.1 Phyllomedusa bahiana | reverse complement strand
AAGATTTACGTAATGCTGCGTCAAATGAACTTGCTGGGTGCGCAAAAGTCAAAAAAAGTAATGTTATGTTTTTGTATAATAAAAGGGGTTTATTTTTTGCCCTTCAATTCCCCTGTTGAATATAGAATTCTTGTTTTTAAAATTTACGTAGTTGCTGGGGTCAATGAAAAATGCGGGGTGCGCAAAAGAAAAAAAAACAGTAACTGTTATGTTTTAATAATAAAGGGTTTTTTTTGCACCTTTCAATTCCCCTGTGGTGAATATAGAATTCTTTTTTAAGATTTAGTGTTGCTGCGTCAATGAACATGTGGTGCGAAAAAGAAAAAAAACACGTAACTTTTTATGTTTTTATTATAAAGGGTTTTTTTTTTCCCCTTTTCAATTCACCTGTGGGGATTATAGAATTGTGTTTTAAATTTACTATTTTGCGGGTCAATGAAATGGGGGGTTGCGCAAAAGTTAAAAAAAAACGTAATGTTTGTTTTGTTTAAAATAAACGGTTTTTTTGCACCTTTAATTCACCTGGGGTGAATATAGAATTTTCTGTTTTAAGATTTACGTAGATGCGCGTCAAAAACATGTGGGTGCGCAAAATCAAAAAAAGTAACTGTTATGTTTTGTATAAAAACGTATTTTTTGCACCTTTCAATTCACCTGTGGTGAATATAGAATTGTCGTTTTAAGATTTACGTAGATGCTGCGTCAATGAACAATGCTGGGTGGCCAAATGTCAAAAAACAACGTAACTTTTATGTTTTGATATAATAAACGGTATTTTTTGCACCTTTCAATCACCTGTGGTGAATATAGAATGCTGTTTTAAGTTTTACGTAGATGCTGCGTCAATGAACATGCTGGTGCGCAAAAGTCAAAAAAACACGTAACTGTTATGTTTTGATATAATAAACGGTATTTTTTGCACCTTTCAATTCACCTGTGGTGAATATAGAATTGCTGTTTTAAGATTTACGTAGATCTCTGCGTTCAATGAACAGTGCTGGGTGCGCAAAGTAAAAAACAAGTAAACAGTATGTTTTGATATAATAAACGAGTTATTTTTTGCACCTTTCAATTCACCTTAGGTGAATATAGAATTGCTGTTTTAAGATTTACGTAGATGCTGCGTCAATGAACAGTGCTGGGTGCGCAAAAATAATAAAACATGTTAACTGTTATGTTTTTGATCATAATAAAACGGTATTCTTTGCACCTTTACAATTTCCTCTGTGGTGAATAATAGAATTGCTGGTTTTAAGATTTACGTAGCATGCTGTGGCGACAATGAACAGTGTTGGGTGCGCAAATTAAAAAAACACCTAACTGTTATGTTTATATAATAAACGGTATTTTTGCACCTTTCCAATTCAACCTGTGGTGAACTATAGAAAATTTGGCTGTTTTAATGAATTTACGTAGATGCTAGCGTCAATGAACAGGTGCGAGGTGTTGGCCGCGCAAAGTCAAAAAACACGGTAACTGTTTATGTTTTGATAGTAATAAACGCTGGGAGGTTTTTTCTTGCACCTTTCATTCACCTGGTTGTGAACATATAGAATTGCGGTTTTAAGATTTACGTAGAGCGTTGTCAATGAACAGTGCTGGTGCGCAAAAGTAAAAAAACATGTAACTTGTTATGTTTTTGATATAATAAACGGTATTATTTTTGCACCTTTCACTTCACCTGTGCTGAATATAGAATTGCTGTTTTTAAGAATTTACGTAGAACTGCTGCTATCAATGAACAGGTGCTGGGTGCGCAAAGTCAAAAAACACGTAACTGTTATTTTTGATATAATTTTTAAACGGTATTTTTTGTCACTTTCAACTTCACCTGTTGTGAATATACGAATTGCTGTTATTTAAGATTTACGTAGAGTGCTTATGCTGTCCGTCAATGAACAGGTGCTGGTTGCGCAAAAGTCAAAAAACACGGTAACTGTTATGTTTTTGGTATATAATAAATGGAATTTTAGTTTGCACCTAGTCAATTCACCGTGGTGTGGTTGAATATAGAATTGCTGTTTTAAGAATTTACGTAGATGCTGCCGATCAAATGAACAATGCGTCTGGTGGTTCGGCAAAATGTCAAAAAACACGTAACAGTTAAGTTTTGATATTAATAAACAGTGATTTTTTGTCACCTTTTCAATTTCACCTGTGGTGAATAAGAGAATGCTGTTTTAAAAGATATACCGTAGTATGCTGGCGTCAATGACAGCAGCGTGCCAGGTGCGCAAAAGTCCAAAACACGTAACTCGTTATGTTTTGATTTAATAAAACGGTATTTTTTGCACCTTTACAATTTCCCCTGTGGGTGAATTTTATGAATTGCTGTTTTAAGATTTACGTAGCTATGCTGGCGTCACTGAACTAGGTGGGCTAGGCTGAGTGTGCGCAAAAGTCAAAAAACACGTAACTGTTATGGGTTTTGATATAAAAACTGTATTTTTGCACTTTCAATTCACCTGTGGTGAATAATTAGAATTGCGTTCTGGTTTTTAAGGATTTACTCATAATGGCTGCGTCAATGAACAGTGCTGGGTGCGCAAAAGAGTCAAAAAACACTAACTTGTAATGTTTATGATAAAATAAAAACGGTTATTTTTTTGCACCTTTCAATTATCAGCGCTGTGGGTGAAGTATAGAATTCTGTTTTAAGATTTACGTAGATGCTAGCGTCAATTGAACATTGCTTGGGTGCGCCAAAAGTCAAAAAACAACTAACTGTTATGTTATTGGATAAAGTAAACGGTAGTTTTTTTTTGCACTCTTGTCACAATTCACCTGTGGTGAATATGAACTGCAGGTTTAAAGATTTACGTAGATGGCTAGTTGTCAATGAACATTGCAGGGTGCTGGCAAAAGCTAAAAAAACATGTAACTGATATGTTTTGATATGAATAAACGGTATTTTTGCACCTTTTCAATTCACCTTTGGTGAATATACGAATTGCTGATTTTACAGATTCTACGGTAGGATGCCTGGCGGTCAATGGAACATTGTTGGTGCGCAAAAGTACCAAAAAAAAAACACGTACACTGTTAAGTTTTGATATAAACTACAACGGTATTTTTTGCGCACCTTTCAATTCACCTGTGGTGAATACTAGAAATTGCTGTTTAAGATTTACGTAGATGCCTCGGTCGTCAATGAAGCAGTGTCACAGGGTGCGCAAAATTCAAACAACAACACGTAACTAACTGTGTATGTTTTATATAATAAACTCGTATTTTTTGCACCTTGTCAATTTCACCTGAGGTAATATAGAAGTGTGCAGTTTTAAGATTTAACGTAATGCTGCGACAATGAACAGTGCTGGGTCGCAAAATCAAAAACCAGCGTAGCTGTGATTGTTTTCGTACATACAAACGGTATTTTGGCAACGGGGGCAAAAAAACCTGTTGCTACTACAAGAATGCTGTTTTGTAGATTTACCTGTGCAAGTGGACAATATCAGACAGTCACTGGTGTCATGTTGTAAAATTGAACACCTATTCGTGAAATGTATACAGATCAAATAAAAGTGGAGTTTGCAGCTAACAAAGAGACCCTTGTCAGTGTACTAGAAATGATGTTTATCCAATATAAGTTCATTCAGCCCAATATCCAGGAAAATAGATTCAATAGCAAACTGTTAATAATAAAGATATTCCCACTACAAAGTGGTCTACACTAAGTACAGGTGATCTTTATCCAGTGTTCTTTATAGATAGACTTGTCTGTTTCGCCCGCTGGGCCCCCCACCCCACCCGCACACCGCCGTGAATTCTACAGTGTAGTATTCTGCTATAAAAATTCTCTAGCTAACTACATATAATGTTTCAAGATCCTAATCTAACTAAATTGAAGGATCACAGCTAATAGTATAGGTGTTCTCTGTGCAGAAATAGACAAATTTCGCTGACTTGTTTCTGCAGGCAGAACGCATGTCCTATCTCCTATGAGACTCAGAGAGACACTGAGGCTTTAAACAGGAAACTCTGTTCTAGTGTTAAACTATGTCATGAGATTTTTCCAGCAATCCGCAACCGATACACCTCCCAGGTCACATGACGACCGTCACACTAACATCTCCGACCCTCGCTCTATTCTTAATCTGATTTGCTGGCCGTCCAAAATTACAGGAAGCGCCGAAAAAGGCGCGATCTTAATAGATGACTGCTCGAGGATTTTCATAACCTAATTATCTGCATGTCTGGAAATTTTCTATCACCATAAAAACCGAAGCTGAATTTCAACTTTGTCGATAAAAATCGCTCAACACTATTCAGGACGTGTCCAGGCAAGGGATGTTCGGTAAGCTCTACAAGATACCTCCGATCCTAAGGGCAAAAGGACTCCCATTGTCGGCACACCACATCTGTTGGCATCCCATGTTCTTAGCACCCACCACTGTTCGGACTCTAGTGGCGCAGAGGCTTGTCTGTTGATGGTCTCCAATTACAGATTAACTTTTCAGAACGGCCTGGTTTCTCTGCACTCTATGGAAAGCCGACCCGACGAGGTTGGGGATCTGACTCTGCTCCATTGTCCAGCAGTGTGTGGAAGAGTGTCCGCCAGATCTCATATAACCCCATAGGCACTCGTCATCCATCCAACTAACCCAGTGAGCAGTCAAGTGAGATGTAAACCGCCCTCTGACCGTGGCCGCTTACTATTCCAAGTGTCTGTAGTGATATGGACTTTGGTGGACACAGAAGCAGGCCAACGTGCTTGACGGTCATTCTGCAACGTGGCGGGCCAGGCAAAGGACAGCTTTACTTTTCTGGCAAAGAAATCCTGTCTCTCTTTTGATATCGGGGTGGTCAGCCATGGCCATGACGTGCGGAACCCATCTGTGTCCACCAGCGAAAGCGCGAAGACATATTCCAGGCCATGCGCTGGCAATGCCTGACATGTCAGGACATTTGGCTTTCGGATGCTGGGGTGAAAGCATTTTCTTCTGCTCCCACACACTGGAACTCAAAAGGCTGGCTGGTGGACTGTGCTGCTGTACGGCATGCATGGTCATACTGTTGGAAGGGGAAGGTGTAGACTGTGTGCTGGTGGTGGGAGGAATCGACCAAATTTTCGAGATAACAGTGAGAGTGGTGCTTGCCAATGCTCACCTGCAAACATATTCACAGAGGACGCTCTGGTCTTGAAGTGCGCGCGAGGAACGGTGGGCTCATTGACAGCCCAAGAACTTCTGTGGCCTTTTTTTTCTCCAAAGTGATTCTTCCACAGCAATTCATGCTTTACATGCATATGCCTGTTCATGCTGGTGGTGGTTAAATTCTTTAGATTCTTTCTTTTACTGACACGTTGAAAGCAAATCCGGCATATGATGTTGGTCAGCGAATCTAAAGGCTTGATTGAAAAAGGCCCAGGCTTCACAGGTCCTGGACCTCTTCGACGGTGAAAACCTAGTAGCAGTGTTCCCGCTGCCACCACTGATCATGGCTTATGCGACCGCCCTCTTCCTTTCTGAAGCCGGATCCGCACTGACACTACCCCATCTATATCTTCCTCCTCCGCTGATAGACGCCGCATCGCCTCTAGCTGCTGTGTTCAAAGACCACATTGGAGATCCTCAATGTTATCAACATCACAGGTGACTCCTTCTTCCTGAGAGTCTAAACATCTAAGCAGACGGCTGAGAAGCCGACAGGAGGCTGCGAGGTCAATAGCTGACCGCTTGATATTTCTGGCAACAGACCAGACTTTCCTTCTCCTCACTCCTGGGGACATCAGCGATATAGGCATCAGCAGACAATATCATCCCCTTTGGGCCTCTTGACCTTTGAAATGCCTTCTGACCTTAATCTGCATTGTGTCCATCAAAGTGCTCTTCGGAACTAGGATTATCTAGAGCTGGTCCTGTTTATTGGTGACACTTGGTGCCATCAGGTTGGCACTGATGATAATGATGACAATTGTGCCCTTGACTAAAGGTAAGAGGAGGTAAACCTGCTCTGATGAAAGGGTGTGTTAACCACAGAAGAACTGGGATTTGCGCGCCGATCGAGACAGTAATGAGAGCACAGGGAACTGACCAGTGCAATGACAGGGCCAGATGGTCCTTAGCGACTGACAATGTGCTTCGCTAATTTGTTCGGTCCGGTCAGCTCATGGAAGGAACCCCTGTGTCGTTGTAGTCCTCTACGCCATCCGACATCCTAAACGCACCCTCCTTCTTCGCTCGCTTACCATACCTCTAATTCCTCCATGTTCAAAAATATAAATTATTAAAAGTTCCAAGATTCTTTTCACAGTCCTCTTATAATTATTGAATACTGTACTCCAAAGACAGCAAAACAACATTGTTCTTAAATGCCTAAACTGCAAACGGAAAATAGGATATAAACATGAATTTTTTTATATGCAGATCATCGTGAAATTGGGTCGTATGGTAAGAACCCTGATATGCAACCATCAGTTGGTCTTAAGTGCCTAGCAACTATGTTCAATGAAGTCAAATAGGATTATAAAGCAGAATTTTTTCTATGCCAATATCAGTGAAATGGGGTCATATGGAAGAACCCTCCCACAGCAAATACAAGTGGTGGTTAAATGCCTATGCTTGCAATGGGCAAAATAGGCTATAAGAAATTTTTTCTATTGGAATATCTGTACAAAACTCCCCAACTCCCTAACTAGTGATGTGTCTGATTCCCTAAGCTAGTTGTCCCATCCCCCGAGTAATCTAACTAGCAGCTTTTCTTGTGTGAAATCGCTGTTAAATGTTGTTTTCTCCCGCCTGCTGTCAAACAGCAGACACAGAAGCATGTTTTTCACACAGAGAGTAAGCTGGAACATGGCAACTAATCGGATATTATATCATGTGACATCAACTAAGACTACAGCATCTTAATAAGCGAGTGACTTTATTTCCAAAAGTGAAAAACACAATAGCAACGTTTCTGGCCGTCAATGAACACTTTGCCATTCTTCAACAAGCGATAGAATACAAGATGAACATACACAAATATAGAAGAGATACACAGATCCTCCCCTAGTAAGTGGGCTTTAACCAATAAAGTCGACATAGTTTCTAAGCAAATATATTGCACAAGTTAAAGAGAGACATATCATCCAAGGTTTAAAGCAGTGAACCCTGCATACAAAAAGACAAATTAAAAAAACTTTACTTACATACTATTGGACGAGTCCCAGCAGTGCTGGACATGCCACATGGTAACACATTCAATGCTTTCTCTGCGGTGTCTTAACAAAGAACGTGCGCATCAGTACGCGAAGTCCGCGCGTTCGCACGTTTCAAATACAACACAGAGGCGCCGGGTGTACCGGCCTCAAAAGCAGACACTGCGCCTGTCCGAAAGTTCGTGAACTATACATATTCTTATATAAAAATAAAATAATGCGCATGCCCCGAATCTCTAGCGGCAGAATAGATGGAGTAAATATTGTTAAGTAATTCATTATTCTAAGTATACGATTATCCACATATCGACTGCCTGTATTTCATATCCCAACTGGAAAAACTATAAAAAGATAAATAGAAATAATATCCAAGTACTATTAATGAAGTGTTCACCAATTCATTTTAAATGTTAAAAATTGAATAGTTGGTGAATCAGAAGCAAATCCCTAACCAGAAAGAACCACGTCCCTATTGCACCCATCTAATCTCCTCTATCACAATGACAACTGACGCGCGAGATATGAAAAGGTATTGTGGATAACTTTATTACATCCTAATACAATTTACCTGCAAAATGCAGGATAATATCAATATCATAAACATATCAGCATGCATTATATAGAAAAATATTAAAAACGCATTTTATTCAAAAAAAATATTTTAAAAAAACAAAGAGAAAAAAAGAAAGAAAAAATTGCATCCAGTGTCCAGGACTCCCCAATATGCCACCTAAAAGAAATATAAAAAACAATTTTATTAACAAAAATATAAAAAATCATTAATTCCAGCTTTGAAATAGATGATGATAAATACAAACTAAATTAAATCAAATTTACTCAAATCTTAAATTCAATATTTAGGCCAGAAGGATATAACGTTTGTAATTCAAAAATCCACCTACTTTCCTTTCTCTTCAAAAGCATCTCACGGTCCCCAACACAACGTAACTGAGGGACTGAATCAATGACCCTAACTCTCAATTGTGAAACAGAATGTCTCAATTCAACAAAGTGTTTCGCCACTGGTGCATCCATAGAGCCTTCTTTCTAATTGTGTCATTTTAGTGCTGGTATTAATTCTCTGACGAACTTTCCACATCAGGTTTGTCCCTTTCCACCATGACGTACAAAAGGCCACATGGACAGATGATCAAATATATCACATAACTAGAGCGACATGTAAAGTGGTTTCTAATGTGACATCTTTTACCATTTTGGGGATGGGTGAATGAATCACCCTTGACCATGTTGTTGCAGTTGCAACAATTTAAGCAGGGAAAATTACCCTTACTCGCTGTTGACAGATAAGTTTACACCATACCTTTTTTCTTTGGACCAAAATCAGAGTGCACAAGTTTATCACCTATTCCTATTACGTCTATAGGACATCATGGGTGTCAACTGAAACTCAGGGATCCGTGAAAATTGATCCCGTAACATTTTCCAATCTTTAAATAGGATGCCTGCAATGATATGACTACAGTCATTAAAGGTTGAAACAAATGACAGTATTCCTCCAGTGGTATTCCTCCTCCTATTTCCACCTTTGATCAACTCATCCCTATTTACACTATCCAACCTACTCACTTGTTGTTGTAACAATTTTTTAGGGTACCCCCTGGATGTAAATTTTTTGCACATGTCATCTATTCTATCCTCCAAAGTCCCCTGTTCCAAAACAATTCTTTTAACTCGCAGTAGCTGACTCCATGGTAAGGAATCCTTCATATGTCTAGGGTGGTAACTATCATGTCTGAGAAGATTATTTCTATCAGTTTTTTTTCACATATAGGTCCGTTTTAATTGATCCTTTCTCCAAAATGACCAAAGTATCCAGAAATTGTAATTCATGTATTGATACCACTTTGGTAAGTGAAATAGATGACTCACACCCATTCAGATATTCAAAAAACACATCCAATGAGACCCATATCCAACCCAAAAATCAAAAAAATGTCATAAATTTTAGCGCCCCCAACAAGATTCCCCAAAATTTGGAATGAACCCCCCTTTTGCTAAAAATTTCCCTAAAGATATTAGCATATTGGGGGCCACATTGGACCCCAGGGCGTACCCCCCCTTTGTAAAAAAAACGCCCCCAAAAGAGGAAAAAATTTCCGCCTGGGGACACCCCAAAAAAGGTCAACCCAAAAAATGGGAAATTCGGGAGCACAGCCCCTGTTGGCAGCCCACATCTACCGCTTTCATATCATTTTCGATCGAGTGTACAGAGATACCACTTTTAAATAAAAAAAAGCAATATCAGGTATTTTAAGATTTTTAATTTAAAAAACAGGAAATCGATGTTCTCTAATAAAAAAGGGCGCTGGGGGGCCAAATCACGCAAAAATTTTATCTAAAAAGACAGAGATAGAATTAAAAATTTTAAACCCCTTTACCGACACTATCGGTCGTCCCGGGGGATCCTCCAAGTTTTTGGGGATCTTGGGCAACACTACAATACGGTGTAATAGGGGAATTGACCTTAAAGAAATCCCCCAATTTGGCATCAATTTTATGCTGAACAAAGGGTTTCCCACCCACAATATTTTAATTTCCCTCATAGTCTAAAATTGGGGGGTCCATACCAAATTTTTTAAACAAAAACCCAAAATTTCTCCCAGTTGTCTAAAAATCTCTCCCTCATACTTAATGTTCCATGACCACCACAGCGCCCCCCTTATCGGCTGATTTTTAAATTGTGATGTTTTCGATCAGCCATTAACTCCTTCAAACTCGGATTCCCGTATAGGCCCAATTTTTATGAACAGCCTAAAAAACATTTCTTTAAAACATTAATTTCTGGTAACCATCTCTATGTAGGCCTCCACAACATGATTATTGCAAACCACTCTTCATAACAAGATCAAAATCTTTAAACCCCAAAAGCCCACCATGCAGGGGGTTTCAATAAATTCCCATACCTCCTCCCAAAAAAACTTTAAAACTACTTTTTTTAAAAAGTGTTCAATCACATTCCAGTTGGAACCAACAAACCCCGTGTGTTAGTACAAAAGATAAAACCCAAAGATTCAATACTTGATTCTTATGTCAGGGATTTTTAAGATATATTCACCGCAAGATTTTAAATCCTCGATTTTTCCTGGGTTTCTGGGGGCCCCCCTTCACACCCCTTTGGGAAAACTCCGGATTTTCTTCTGCCCTTTTGGGGCTTACGCCTCCCCTCCAGTTTTCCCCCTTTTCTGTCTCTAAAAAAAACAGGCTTGGAATATCGTTTAAAACAGAGTCACATTTGAAAACCCAAAATTAGCTTGTCCAAATTTTTTTATGGGGAAACCTTTTCCTGTTTAAATTTTTGTCCTGATTGTATTCGCTGCCAGTTGTAGACTTTTTTCCTGTTGATAATCTTCAAGATCACGGGCCCTTTATCACGCTTTAAATCTTTCTATCTCCAAGCATGTCTAAAAGTCTCTGATTTAACTATCCAAAAACAGAGAATTTATTAGGCAAAATCAACTTTAATTGATCCTCCAATCTTGATGCTTCCAATCTCACCAGAGATAGCTCTGTTTGCAAATATTCAACATTCAACAAAATAATCTCTGATGCATATTTATTATTAATGGCCTCAAAACATTTACAAAATACTTCATCCCCCAGAAAAAAATTGGGGCGCAAGGTAGATCTTATACATAATAAATATGCATCAGAGATTATTTTGTTGAATGTTGAATATGTTTTAAATTTTCTATTTTTGCCTGAAGGTATTTGGTGGTCTGTGTTGCTTGTATGTATTCTCCCTACTACAGCCAACACAATTTCTACCCCTTCTGTACATAATGTATAATGGATTATTCCCTGGTCGAAGTACCGGCATTTTAACAGGATCCATTATCATCTATCTGGACCTGTCATGTATCGGTTGATATCACCTGAAGGGACGTGAGCATTGTCTTTGCTATTTATCTTGGTTATTAGGTGATATTAGTCATTCTAATTGTACTGTCCCCTGATGAACCCACGCCATTTGTGGGGGAAACGCGTCGGGATAGATCTAAGGGGATATTTGTTGTTTACATTTGTCTTTACTCGTTACTTCTTTGGTAGTAGATTTTTTTGCATGTACCTTATTGTGGGTAGTTTGTTGGTATTGTTTGTCTATATGTTTTACAGAAGTTTATTTGTGTGGTATTGTCCTAGGGATTTGTAGGGACTTAATAGAATAGGTTCCCGACAGGGTCGCCCTTTGTCAGGGCGGTTGCCCCGTTTGTCGCACTTTAGTATTAGTAGGTAGGAGTTAATAGGGATTTTTAAAGGAAGCGTTATCTTCATACCCCCTTTTTTTTATATGCTGATTTCAATAAAAGTTATGTTTTAAATTTTCTATTTTTGCCTGAAGGTATTTGGTGGTCTGTGTTGCTTGTATATGTTAGTCTTTTGAAATACCGGGCTGTTGTATCTAGGGGTGTTTCTTCCCCTTAAATTACAAGAAAATTGTGGTTTGTTGGACTGTAGTAGGGAGAACACATAACATTATCATGACTTCCAGGTTGATATTTGAGGCTACATTAAAGATGTTTATTGTAGATTGGAAATGGTAACTGTACAGACAACACACATTGTCAGACATCCATATGTCTAAAGATAATGTAATTATCAGCACTAAAACAGAAGAACAGAGAGATAATTAAATAGCAAATTTGTACATTGTTTCCCTTCTACAGATTACACTGATCCTCCCCCGTTAGAGACTTCTGTCTAGATATCAATGGCTCCTTCCCACTCAGATATGGACACGCTTTAGCTGAATGCTCCAGTGGTGAATGCTGGCGCCCTGGACAGACAAGTCTAGAATTAGTTTTTATTTGGACCTTTGTATCAAACCTT
>JAODAL010081185.1:0-11992 GCA_025379985.1 Phyllomedusa bahiana | reverse complement strand
ATAATGCGGAGGGATGGCTGAGACTTGTTGTTCCACAGACAGGACGTACCATTTAAACTAAGCAGAGACAGCTAGACATATAATGCGGTGGGATGGCTGAGACTTGTTGTTCCACAGACAGGACGTACCATTTAAACTAAGCAGAGACAGCTAGACATATAATGCGGTGGGATGGCTGAGACTTGTTGTTTCCACAGACAGGACGTACCATTTAAACTAAGCAGAGACAGTAGACATAATAATGCGGTGGGATGGCTGAGACTTGTTGTTCCACAGACAGGACGTACCATTTAAACTAAGCAGAGACAGCTAGACATATAATGCGGTGGGATGGCTGAGACTTGTTGTTCCACAGACAGGACGTACCATTTAAACTAAGCAGAGAAGCTAGACATATAATGCGGTGGGATGGCTGAGACTTGTTGTTCCACAGACAGGACATACCTGAGAAGAAATGAAGAGAGGCGTAGTCAGATGATATTACGGACTCCAAAGTCTGCGTTATTAAATTCAGGGATAAATTGCCACTTAGAAATTTGGCACGTGAAATTTGGCCCCCAGACCTTGGTCCACAGACCACAGCTCTGCAACTTATACTCAACATATTTATGAAGTGCTGGTACTGCCTTTTTGGAAAAGAAATTACGGCTTGGAACTCTCCATCTCGGCTGGGTACAAGCCATTAGTTCTCTGAATGGTGCAGAGTCCACCATTTGGAAAGGGAGGGACTGCAGTACCAACAACTTGGACAGGAGCATGGTCAGCTTCTGCACCTTAGGATGGTTGGACGCATACTGTTGTCTCTTTGCAATCGCCTCGCTGAACGACTGCTGGCGCCATGAGTAGCGAGGAGCAGGAGCATCTGGACCGGGAGATGATGTCAAAGAGAAACAGCTCCCTTCTGCAGAGGTGGTGGAGCCTTGACTGGCTGCAATGGCATGCGTGCCACTGGGCGCTGCTGCTGTTGCTGCGGCGGCAGGATGGACCACCACATCTGAGCCACGTTTCTCCCAGGCCACCGGATGGTGATGCTGCATGTGTTGACGCAGGGCCGTGGTGCCAATGTTAGCTCCCTGGCCACGCTTCACTTTCTGCCTACAGATTCTACATATACCCATATTCGGCTCCTCCGGTGTCTTAGCAAAGAACTGCCACACCGCCGAGTATCGGATTTTACCACCAACGCTCCGCTTGGCTCCCGACCTCACACTGCTGCTATCCTGCTGACTCACGGCCACACAACCCACTTGCTGGCTACGCCGCTGCTGGCGCGCAAGCTGACGCCCTCTTCTCCTGACGATGATGAAGCCCTTGCCTTACCCAGCTCCCAAGTGTGGTTGTCTACATCATCATCTATTTGTGTTTCATCGTCACTGCTATCCTCATCACCGGTCTTGGTATGCAGAGGCTTACCCCTCACAACATGACCTCCCATGCACTCTCCACATCTATACTTTGCCGCCTACTGCAAGAAGCAGGGGATATTGGCCCCATTTCTTTGCTGCCAAGTAGCTGCTGACTGCCCTCCTCAAATTGTTCATCCTCGCTATATAGTGGCGCTGAGCCCAGACCACATAGTAGATCTCTGGCTGAGGGAACCAGATGGGACAGAGGCGGGTTGAGGACAGGTGAGGGCCGCTGACCCACTCCCGGGCCATGCCAACTAAGGGTTGTGTCTGACGTTCCCACCGTCTCTTGGCTGGGGTTGTCAGATGTCATCTGGGAGGAAGTGGATGACCTAGTCAACCAATCAAGAACCATTGGGTTGCTGAACAACACGGCCGCTAGATGACAGAGGCAGTTGTGGCCTCACCGAGTGACCCCTGCTGCGACGTCCCCTTGCTGTGCTGCGACCTGGGCCTGCTCCAGGAATGTTTGTGCCTCTGCCACTCGCAGGTGAAGAGCCTGCCACCTCTCTGTCTGACATACAGTTTGTTCTAAAATGTACAGACACTGTTTGATGAAGATATCTGTATATGATAAATACACACCCTGTATTTGACTCCAAATTAAGCCACTAAGAAGCTTGGGTAGCCCTTGGATATAAATTGCGCTCCACAAATGGGCAGGAAAAATTGACTTGTATGTGCCGTGTAAAAACTCTGTGTATTTTACTGAATATAAAAGCACAGACAGGCTTAATTAACCTTCGGATATGACTTATTCTACGGACTTTCTTCTGTGGCGGTGAAAATCCAAGTTTCTTTTACTGAGTATAACTGCAGAAAAAACAACGCTTAATTAACCCCTGGATGTAAATTGCGCAAAAGAATTGAGCAACCAAAAACTACCAGCTTTGTAACATGTTACAATGGCGTGTTTTCTACGCTACACAACAAGAGCAAAACTTGTAATTAACCTTCGCTTGTGAATTATGCTACAGGAAAAATGTCTTTTTGGCGGTGAAATAAACGTTTTCTTTTGGTCACCACAGCAGCAGAACAACACTTAATTAACCCCTGGATGTAAATTGAGCAAAAGAATTGAGCAACCAAAAACGATCAGCTTTGTAGAGTGTTACAATGGCGTGTTTTCTACGCTACACAACAAGAGGAAAACTTGTAATTAACCTTCGCTTGTGAATTATGCTACAGGAAAAATGTCTTTTTTGGCGGTGAAATAAACGTTTTCTTTTAGTCACCACAGCAGCAGAACAACGCTTAATTAACCCCTGGATGTAAATTGCGCAAAAGAATTGAGCAACCAAAAACTACGAGCTTTGTAGCATGTTACAATGGCGTGTTTTCTACGCTACACAACAAGAGGAAAACTTGTAATTAACCTTCGCTTGTGAATTATGCTACAGGAAAAATGTCTTTTTTGGCGGTGAACTCACCGTTTTCTATTAGTCACCAAAGCAGCAGAACAACGCTTAATTAACCCCTGGATGTAAATTGCGCAAAAGAATTGAGCAGCCAAAAAACTACCAGCTTTGTAACATGTTAAATGAATACAACAGGAACAGGCTTAGATCACCCTTGGATATTCAATGTGCTGTGAGCAGATATCATTAAAATGTATATGCAGCTGCACTGGACACACACTGGACTTCAGATCCAATACCCCACAAAATCAGAAATAGAACGTTAACCCCTTAACGACCCTGGGTGTATGAGTACGGCCCAGGGCCGCTAAGGGGCTTTGCAGGGGGATCGCTCAGCGACCCCCCGCACAGCTGCCGGGTGTTAGCGGCTAATCGCCGCTAACACCCGGCAGTAACAGTGCCGGCGGGAGACTCCGCCCGCTGGCGCTGTTTAACCCATCAGACACCGCGGCAAAGATGGCCACGGCGTCCGAATGAACACCGATCGGTGCCGATCTGACAACGGGCATGGTGGTGGGGAGCCTTGTGAAGGCTCCCGCCACTTACACTGGCCGGTTTGCCCCACTTCCGTCCACAGACAGGAAGTGGGGAAATCGTCATCTTTGTACACCCTAATGCATTGCCTATGCAATGCATTAGGTTGTATTAATAATCGTGCCCCCTAGTGGTCAAGCACCATAGGGGGTCTAAATGTTACAGTAAAAAAAAAAAAAAGTATCAAATCACCCCCCCTTTCCCCATTTTACAAAAAAAATCATTAAAATAATAAAAAGTTACACATATTTGGTATCGCCGCGTCCGAAAAAGTCCGATCTATAAAAATATAACATCATTTATCCCGTATGCTGAACACCGTAGAAGAAAAAAAAAATCCAAACGACAAAATTGCGTTTTTTTGGTCATTTTATGTCACTCAAAAGATGGAATAAAAATGATCAAAAAAATTCGCAAGCATTCCAAACTGCTAGCGATAAAAAGTACACTTCAGCCCGCAACAAATGCCCCCTCACTGACGTTCGTAGGTGTTAGTACAAAAAAGTTACTGGTCGCACAAAATGGCGCCGTGGCGCAAATTTCAAAAATAGAAAATGTTTGGAATTTTTTTACGGTACCAAAACATAACGGAAACCCTACATGTTAGGTATTGCCGGATGCGTAACAACCTGTAGAATACAGATAACACATTATATTTACCGAAGATTGAACGCCGTAAAAGTAAAACCCCGCAAACATGGCGAAAATACATTTTTTTTTCACAATTTGTCCCACTTGGAATTTTTTTTTGCGGTTTCCCAGTGTATTCTATAGTATAGTGAATAACACACTTAGAAAGTACCTTTTGTCCCGCAAAATAAAAGCCCTCATGTGTCTATGTAGGTGGAAAAATAAAAAAGTTATGGCTCTGGGAAGGCGAGGAGGGAAAAACGAACGTGTCACCAAAAAAAAAAAAACCCCCGGGTCCTTAAGGGGTTAAGAGACGCAGTCTCTGAGACAAGATGAGACACCCCCCAAAAATCGCTGTATAAAAATTAGTTCTTTAGTATCAGCTATCATAAGCAGCCGCGGCAGCACCTTCCCTAATCAGTACTAGTGAGAGCGGTTATGAGCTCCCAGCGTCGCGCCGGACTTATATAGTGCTGGGTGACGTCACAGAATCCGCCGGTCTCTGTTGGCTTCATCTCTGCACATGTCATACAGGCTATGCCCTTCTTCCTCCCAGAGTGCTTTGTCCATGTAACGCCATGTGCTCGCAGCCATTTTATCAATCAAAAGCACACTTCGTTCACCCGAAGTACCCCAAAGTTCGACTTCGTTCCGAACCGAAGTTTTCCTGAAATTCAAAACGAATTCCCTTCGTTGAATCAATTTGCCCATCTTTTGGTAGTGGATCCAAAGGGGGCCCGTTGGGGTTTTTTGGGGCATTAGAACCATGTTGGGACACAAAGTCAAAGGGAAAGCCCTTAGCCTTTCCCCCTTTTTAACCCTTGTAAGGCTAAAACCAAAAGTCGTACTCATGATGTGGTCCCCATGAGGGTATCCACCAGGTTTAATGTAACGGCTTTTTGCTGCGGTGCCCTTCAAAGCCGCAGGCACGTCCTTTTCCCAGTTGTGGTCGTCCCCACGCTCCCACCCGTGGCTGTGTTTCGCCCCCAGCTCTGCCGCCCGTGTCACCTGCCCCCACCCTACTTCCCCCTTTAAAGCAGGTGCGCCCCTCTGCATTTTCCCTCCCAAAATAGGGGGCGTGAAAGTCATTTCCCCTGGTTTTAAAAGGGCCAACGCGAAAACGGGTTTAATTGTGTCCCCCAAATTTCCCCCATTTTTGGGGAAAAGTTTTTTTAAGGGGATCCCAAATTTCCTGTTCTCCACCCCAGTTGTTGGTTTTCCTTTCCTTGGGTTTGTTCTTTGCATCCGGCCCCTTCCCCTCCTTCCCATTGTCTGACCCCTTTTGGGCAAATCCCCTACGTGTTTTCTGCTGAATGTTCCAGCATCCCTTTCCAAAGTCCTCTGTGGTGCCTTCTGCATCCGGGCCCTTGCTCTTTGGCCTAGCACTTCAGCTGTCATTCCAGGGCCCTACATGGGGGGTAGGGGAATTTGGGGGTTTCCCTGCAGAAAAAGTTCTTCCCATTTTTCCCAAATGGGGACCGGGTGAAGACAAGGGGCCCCTTAGGTCCGCTCCTGGGCTTAGGCTACGCCAACCCCCTGCAGTGCCCAAGTGGATCCAAATTCTTCCCCCCCCCCTGGCATTTTTGGACTTTAATAAAAAGGGAGTAAATTATTAAAAAAATGTTTTGGGGGGCACTTAGACAATATGGAGGTGCTTGAGGAAGAGTAATTCCAAACAAATAAACAAATCTAAACCGATAAAGAAAATATATTTGAGTGCGGTGGATTTATTTTTTGCATATAAGGATTAGGCGGGGGACTTTTACCGTTTAAAAAGCAGAAGGTCAGGGGGAGTACAAACAGGAATGCCCGGGAAAAAATTTCCAATTTTCAAACTAAAAAATTTTTTTCCCTGAAAAAATTCCCCCAATAAAACCACTAAACCGCCCAAACAAATGGAATAGGAGAAAGGGGAATTTTGTGTTTTGAAAGGCTAAAAAGGGGCTTAGCTCTAGGAAAGTGGTTAGTGTACGGGCCCCTTTAAAATTAGCAAGGACAGAGGGTGTGCAGTTGGGTGGGGTCAGAATGGGGGAATGCAGGGCAGCGGGCCCGAAAAAAGGGAAAGTAAATTTGAAACACCCCCCCGAAAACAATGGTTAATTTTTTTAAATTATTGTTAATAACCGGGTTTTTGGGTCAAAAAAAAATTTACTGTTTAAAGGGAAAAACCCACAAAACCCTTTTAAAGCAAAACAATTGAAAAAAAAACCGATTTTTTGTTTAAAACCCAAAATTTGCACGGATGCCCCTCAACCCATTGTGGTTAATAAGTTTAAACAAACAACTAAAACCCCAACATAAAAAGGATGGGGTCCCCGACGGTGGATTTACCTTACACGGGGGAAAATTACCAGATTCTTTTGGACTGCGCAATCCTTATGGTTTGTTCACATGGCTGATTTTAAACAATACAAATTACAATTTTCTGTGTTTTTTGATTTCCCGCGCCAGATATGGTTTTTTAAAGTAAGCGGATTTTTTTAAAATGATCCCCTTTTGGAAATTTCGCGTGATTTAAACCGGGCCTTTAAAAATTGGGCATTAAAGCTTCATTTTTGATCCAAAGACTTTAAAACAGTGTTGGGAAAAAAACATTATTATTTATACATTTTTGATTTTGCATTTTTGAAGGGAAAGGGATACTGATTTTCAAAACAGATTTAAATGCTTTTTTAGAGTTAAAATGGCCCGGTGAGTTTTTGTTTATTTTTTGAGATGTATGTTAGGGGAGAATTTGTTTCTAAACTCTGTGGTAAATAGTTTTATTTGATTTTAAAAAGGATTTTGCAAGGGAAACCGCAGAGTGGGAAATTTATAGGACCCCCTTGAATGGATGTGAAAATACTGATTATCCCTTTCCAAAAAATAAAATGATTCACCCAAATTTTGTGTATACATGTTTTTAGGGGAAAGGGGGTTAATCATTGGGTTTAGAGGGGTAAGCTGGGGCTTTCATGTCTCCCCCGGAGTTTGTTTGGATTTACTATAAATTTTACTTGCAAACCTCTCTATACCAATTAAACCTGTATAACATGAGCCAGGGTTTTATCTTAGAAAGTGCGGCTTGTGTGACTGTACAGTTTAGCATCTTTTTTACAGTAAAAAGGGTTCCAAATTTCTTTCCCCTGCAAATTAAAATTTAGTCTGGGGTTTTGGGTACATTTTGGGGGAAAAGTCTGAATAAAGTTTGTCAGTCTGAATTAATTTTTTAAGGTAGGATCCCAAATTCTTTTTTTGGTTCGTCCGGGTTCCCGCATTAACTTTGGTTTTTATCTGTTTTGGATCTGCATTTATTTTTGAGTTGTGACCGGGTTTTGAAATTTTTTAATGCTTCTAAATTTATTAAGGGGGCTAGTGCCTGAAAATTTTTTTTGGGGTTGAACTGTAAAAATTTTTTTGTTTTATAAATTAGACAATTTTGGTTTGTGGGTATGCCCTTTTAATTATTATTTTTAATTGTCTGTCGTTAAAACCTTCTTGAGCACTATAGGGTCTATCTGTGTTTAAAAAATATCAGTAAATATCTTTGACCCACCAAGGGAAAAGGTTTGTTTTACACTGTGGTACAGAATGGATTTTGGTTTTAAAAATTACTATGTTTGGAATGGTATGTATATTGCTCCCAAAAACAGTGCGAATATGTATTTTTTCAAAAAAAGGTTTTTTGGATGTGCAAAAAATTTTTTGTTTTTATCCATTTTGGTTTTCGCACTACCCACTAAGTTTTTAAATAGTACAGTGTATTAGAAGCTGTGTTTCATGGAAGTTTGGAGGTTGAACGCCCCCAAAAAGAGGGGGTAAAATAATGTGGACCCCCGGGCTTGAGGTCCCGTTGAAGTTTCGGGGGTGGGTTTAAGCATTTTTTGATAAAAAAAACCAAAACTCAAATTTTTTTTTCCCCCGGGTAGCGAAATGCTTTTTAAAAAATTCTATGTTCCCTTTGATAGTTTCTTAGTTGATAGTCCAGATATTGGAATGGGATTTTAGTGAGGAATACAGGCACACCCAAAAACAAATGGGGGAAAAATATCCCCCTTTGTGTTTCCCAATGAAGAAAAGATACCAGCTAATTGAGCTTGGCAGCTGAAAGAAGGTGTGGTTCCGTTGCCTTTTGTCATGCTGTAACATGTTGTTTTCTTAATTTGTTTCTCTGTATATCCTGCCCCTCGATAAAGAGATGAATTAGTAATAATAAAGAACATAAGTTGTCTGTCATTTTTTCTAATATTTTGGGGATAACCCCCCTTTTTGCTGAAAAGATGGGGTGGGATGACTATGTCATGATTTTGAATTGTCTTTATTTCCCTTAGTTTTATCCCCCCTAGTGCTGCAAGAAAATCCCGGGATTCGGTTAAGTTGGCTTTCTAACTTTTAAAAAAAAATGTGATGTGAAAGGGATTTATTGATTAGAAATGGAACAGGTTTGTAGAAAACAAAAAAAATTTTTAGTTGAAGTGAGTCATTTTTCCCCCTTAGACATTCTTTTTGGCTAGCCTGTGGGTGGGGGGATCCCTTCCTCCCACGCTGTAAGTGTCCTTTTACACTTTTTGACTTTTAAAAAAAAATTTCCCCGGGTTTGTCACATGAGGGAAAAAAAATGTAATAAATCAGTGCTGTTTTCAGAGGACTTTTAAATTGGAGCCAATGTTCTTCTTTTTACTGATTCCCCAAACGTTTTCTCTTTTTTTGGTCTTTTTCAAAGGGGGTATATGTGGTCCCAGCGGAGGGAATAGTCCCCGGGGGGAGGGAAAGTTAGTAAATGTGAGGGTGATTTCCCTTTTTGGAAATGGCGCTAAAATCAATTTTTTTAAATAATTTGTTTTCTTTAGATTTTCAATAAACAAAGATTACAAAAGTTAATGACGGGAGTCCCTCCCATTTCTTTCTTATACCAGTAAAAACCAACAGCTGCAGGCTTTTTACTATCAGGATGGGAAGATCCATGGATATTAAAACCCTTTTACCACCTAAAAATCAGCCCACAGCCGCTCCGGGAAGCACACCATCACATTAGATGGTCCCCCCTTTGACGGTAACCTGGATTTTTCCACCATCCCATGTGCATTGTTTACTAGGGTGATAGTGGGAAAAATGGTAGTTTCACCCCCGTGGTGATGAAAAACCCACTGTCTAACACCAAGCCCAGTGATAATAAGACACTTCCAATACTAACATGGAATAAAATAATTTAAAAAACAATGACAGAAAGAAAAGGAATAAAAAGTATTTAAATAAATACTCCCTGAGACCTTTTTGTGACCCTTTTTTTTTTAAAAAGCTAGATCAAACACTGGGTCAACATAGTCCCAAAAAAAACAATATAGTCCAAAGGAGGGAACTGTAAAAAATAGAAAACAGTACAAAAACATGTTTCTACTAAACTGCATTGCCTGAACCCATGAAAGTCATGGCTGTGGTGATTTTCATGGGGATGCAGTGACAGAATTCAGGCCAGACATATGAATCCTGGTTGGTTTAAAGAGCTCAGCTATATGAGGTTGATCCTTTGTTTCCCCAAGGAAATTTTGCCTGTAATGTGGATTGTGCCCTTCTCTCCCCTTTCCCCAACCCTTGTGTTATACAGCCTAGTGCAACACAAATACAACCCCACTTATTACTCTATAAACTAATACCTCTACCAATCAGCCCATAAAACCCGTCATTTCCACTACTCCCATGAAGAGTGTATACAGAGGTGGGAACAGTTAGGTGCTAAAAATTTGAGTAAATTCCAATATATTTGTATGGAAAATCTACAGGAATGAGTCATGGCTGGAAGAAGTCTTCATGGTGGTCTGGAACATATAGAGAAAAAAAAGGAAAGTAAAAACTTCAGTTAGAGAAAAAGGCAACAACAGGGCCTCACTCATCAATCGGTAACAGAAGACCTTTCCAGGTGCACAACAACAATCATTACCTTTGGACTCAGTCAGGTCTGACGTACTTTGCCCATAAAAATAAATAAGCTGATTTTTAGAAAAGACAATTAATACAATGTTGAACAGTATATAAGTATGGAGGTAACAGTGATGACAGACATACCTGAAAGAGTTCAACTTGACAATTTAAAAAAAGTTGTGTTCCAGTTATTTTGTTCAACCCTGTAGATATAACAGTATAACAGTATGCCCATTCTGCTGAGATTCTTTTTCTTCTTTAAAAAAATCTTTTAAGTGATTGGAACAGCATGTTTACCTTAAGTAAACTGAAAACACTCTCTATTCCTTCTACTGAAAAGTTTCCATTGGTTCATAGGTGCCTCCAGCTTCATGCTCGATTTGTTTCTGAAATAGACTGGTCATTATTTGTAATCTCTGGCAATTGATCTACCATGGGGAACTCGTTCTAGGAGTAATGCAACATGCAGGCTCTGGAATTCATTGTGCACAGGCGGAAGCCTACCCTGTGCTCTTTCATGGCACATGCACTATTTCCACTTCTTGCTTCTGTCTATTCTAGCTTCTTTGAACCACACACTTTTGCTCTGTTCCTGACTTAATGATAACAGTCTGTGAAAAAACCACATGTTTCTAGATGGTGACTACTGCAGATGATGGATGGAGTATAAGGTGTTGGGGTTTGTTAGTGTGGGTCACCGGTCCCTTAGTAACGGCAGAAACACAATTTTTCCTGGAAAACTTCAGGATTTACTCACGGTACTCTTCTTGTAGATGTTATATAGTAAATCAGCAAGGAAACCTGTATCCGTAACATGTTTCAGACCCTTTCTTTGATCATGACACTCCTCACAACTCCCTTTCTGGTTTCCACTACTCCAACTGTGCAAGGTCCCTGGCGTTTGGCGGACACAGGAAAACTCTCTGTCCACTCACTGGGCTCCCTTTCTCTTTGGGACAGTCCCCAAACTGTCCATCTGTATTTCTAAGTTGTCTGTCTCCCCTTAGTGTCCACTTCACTTGGGTCTCTATTCTCTTCTCTGTGCCTCCTCTACTTCAGCCGGCAGGAGCAGACCTAAATATGTTTTTTGTCCAGTTCATGGCATCAAAAAAAGTATCCCCCAAAAAATATTTTCTCCCTGTAGCGAATTGCACCATAATGTACATCATCCTGTTGTGATGGAAGTATGCTGGGCACTGGTAGTTGTTATAACTGACACTCACAAAATTAATAACCACCATCCCAGGTGTTTAACTCCTTAGTGTTAATATGGCTAGGGAAATTCTTTTACAGGGCGGGTCCTCTGTCACCTAATTGCCCATTAAACATAGTCGTAGGTGCTAACTGCTTTCTTGGGGAGTTAGGAAGTAATTTAAAAAGCTGCCAACTTACTTCACTTTTTACTTTCTGCAAGGAACCTTTATTCTTTCAAAACATTATCTGGTACATTAACCGGTTTCCATTAAAAAAAATTGTTTCTGCAAAAATTAAGAACTCAGATGGCTTTGTTGAACCTAAAAAACAAAAAAAGGTTCTTGGAATGCAGCGGAGAAAGAAAGTAAAAGTGTCATAACCAAAAAAACCCCTGTGTCGGGAAGGGGGTTTAAAAATTGCCCCTTTTTACTCATGCAGAAAAAACATGTTAAGGGAGAAATAATCAATTATTTACTAGACACAAAACATGTCCCCTTAGGGCTTCACCATTTATTTGGAGTTTTTGCGCCCAAATAACTGTTTACTCCCTTTTCTCATATAAACGAACTGTAGTACACCAAATTAGGCGCATTATATGTCAAGCATGACACGTTTGAATGCACCCAAAATAAGCGCCTCAAATATGGTAGCAATGATAATATGCACCTTAATTATGCTATTTACCTAGATTAGGGGCATCAATTATACCTTGCAAGGTATGGCAGAAGCCAGATTTTTGTCAGGTTCTTTCGTTCAGGCGCACTTTACACTCATTTTATATGCCTTAAAACTGATGTGGAGGTGCCCCTTTTTGACATGTCGCCCTAAATGAGGGAAAAAATGCTAAAAAAACACAATGCATAATTTAATGATATAAAAACGTACAATTAACTTAAATACAGTTTAAAAAAA
>JAODAL010081184.1:0-11992 GCA_025379985.1 Phyllomedusa bahiana | reverse complement strand
GGGAAAAAGGAAAAAAAAATTGCAGTAAAAAATGATAAATTTTAAAAAAATTTTTCAAAGGGGACCTTTTCTTTTTGAAGGGGAAATGTGAAGTAGCCGGAAAACTAATCGGTGCCTCGGCAAATGGGGCCCCAACATACAGAGTCCATCCCTTTGATTCACTTGTAAAGAAAAACGATCCCCATTATTGTGGAAAGCCGGATGCTTTGCGAAATGATCCTCCAGCTGTCTAAAGGGTCCGCTCAGATTGCCCTGGCTCGGGGGAAAACACCTCTTGGCGGCGACCACTGGGGCCATTCTCATTTTGGATCCCCAGAAGTCTTTTGGGGTCGGAAACACATACAAAAAAATGGTGTTGAGCCGAAGTGGGGTCGTGCACATGTTTCTTTAACGGGGTTTGTGTGTTGGATGTGTGCCCGATTGCATGCGTGGTGAGGGGGGTAAAAAAGATTCCCAAGGTCCCCTTTGGCTTCTCCACCTTGCCTGCTCCCGCCGCTAGGGCCCTATTGGCACTCTACTGCTGTCACGCCCCTGATGTTGTTCCCCCCGTGACTTTGGGGGAAAGTAAGCAGACGCACGATTCTCCAGTTGATAAATCAGAAGGGTCTCCTTTCCCTTTTTACTTTTTTTGGGGGTGGGGGGAAGGAAAGGCTGTTTTTTGTTTTGTACCGGGATCCAGGGGGTGGAACCCAGTAACGTTTTCTTTTTGGGGGCCTTAATGCGGGGATCATTTGGGGGAAATGGAGTCCAAGCACTCATGTGAGGATGGAGCCTTGTTTTCCCCAACCTCGGGTTTGGGGGAAATAGAAAACTATTTTCCCTCATCTTCCTCCAAAAATTTAAAAATTCGCCCCCCAAAACCTCTTTCCAAGGCAGGGACGCCCGGTAACATGGGTGTCTAGGAAAAACCTCCCCCAACTCTCCCCCTCTTCCTCCCCCGGGCTGCCTCCGGCACGCAAAAACCACCCCTTTGGACTTGCCTGAGTTGATGCACCCTGGGAGCTGATTGCGCCACCGGGCACTAGTTTCTGGCCCCCAAACCCAACTGCCAAATTGAAAGGACCGATAAAAATTGGGGGAAAACTGTGGGCCTTGGGGGTTTGCGGAAGGGGAAAAGGCCCCCGTGTCAGCATCTGTGCCCTTCTCCTACCGTGGGTGGGGGGACCTTTTGTTCGGGGTGCCCAACGATCGTTCCAAAAACTAGATCCCACAAATTGCTCTGCGGCCCAAGGGCATTGTCCGCATTCCATGTTGGGGGGTTTTCTTAAAAAAACTGGAAAAAGATGGGCAGAGCTTTTTTTCACCGGGCCTCCACTCTCAGGGGGCCTCAAAAACCCCGGGGGTTCCCCCACCGCTTGTTTGGTGGGGAAATGTGTCATTTTCTTTACTGCGTAATGGATTGCGGGGTTTTGCCAAAAATCGCTGGGATTGGGGGGAGGGTGGAATTCCAGGTGTTGCCACGTAAAACAAGTTTTTGGTTTGGGGGAGGCCGAAGCTGACGCTGCAACGAAACCCCAGGGGAGGGAAGCAGGGGTGCAAACGGGGGAAAGTGGGAAAACTTTGATTGGGCCCCTTTCCCCCTCAGAGGCAACCCAAAACCCGGGTAGCTTTTAGAAATTTCGGGGGACGAAAAGGGTTTCCCCTTTGAAATGTGCCCCGGCAAGGGATGTGCTCCAGCCTCCCGGGATTTTAAGGGAAGGCCCAGCGAGTTTCACCCATTATCGCACCCCAAAAACTTCCCGGGGCCCACAAAGGTTTTTGGGCTCCCTGCCCGCCCCGGGTCTCGTTGGGGAGACCCGTCCACAGCTCCTGCCCCCCTTGGGGGGTGGGACGGTCTCCAAGGACGTTTAAATTTTAAAAAACGGCCGGTTTTTCACTGGGCACGTGTCCCAACCAGAGGCCCTTTGGGGGGAAAGAATCCCTTTGCCCCTTTCCATGGGGGGGTTTTGAAGAGGTGCGCCGACCCGGGAGGCCCCGTCACCCCAGAAAATTTTCCCCCGCTAAACCCAGTGAGCTGTCACGAGATTTAGGGGCCCTTGGCCGTGCTTACAGTCCTTATTTGGGTGGTCAGAGGGACTTTTGGGGCCACAGATGCAGACAACGCGCTTAAAATTTTAGAGGGGACACTTTGGCTGGCCGGGGCGGGGGACGGCTTTTCGGGCCCAAAAATTGCCTGCTCCCGGCTTTTTGGTTTTGGGGGCCCGGGCCCAAGGGGCCATGAAGTGGCGGAACCCATCGGTCCCCCCAAAAGGAAAAAGGAAAATTTTCCCAAGGGCCCCAAAAAGCCTGGAAAATGCCAAAATTTCAGGTTTTTGGGGTTTTGGGAGGGTTTGGGTTAAAGTGTTTTTCTGCTCCAAAACCTGGAAGACAGAAGGCTGGTGTGGGGCGGGCCCGCTTTTCGGCTTGCGGTGGGTAAAACTGGCGGAAGGAGATGGGGTTGAGGGGTCTTGGTGGTGCCAAAAGTGGTCCCCTCGGGGCGACGGTGGAGGCGGGGAAGGGAGGCGGGATCCCGGATCATGATTTCTGAAAAGACGGCCCAGTGGGGAAAAACCCCTTGGGGTGGTGGAGGGAGGAGGGGGGAAGCGGAAGAAAAAGGGTGTGAAAAGGGGTTTGGAAAAAGGGCCCGGTTGGGTTTCCTTGGCCCTTTTTTTGGGGCCAAGTGTTGCATCCTTTTTTAAGCCCATGTTTTCGCTGAAATGTTACTAGACTTGTTGTTGGTGGTTAACCCCCAAAGGTTTTGCCTCTATTTAGGGCGTTTCGGCATAGGGGGGGCTTTGAATGTGGGGTGAATCAAAAGGCTTGGTAAAAGGGAAGGCCCGGGGCTTAAAAGAGGGTCCTGGACCTTTTTAAATGGCGTTTAAGGGGGATTGGGGTTTGCGGGGACCATGGCGGCAGAACCCATTTCAGCGGATTTCTGCAAAAGCCCCTCTCCCCCTTTTTGAGGCGGTTTTCCCGAAACTGGACCTCCCCCATCGTCTTTCCTCCTCGCCCCAGTGATGAAGCGCTCGCAAGCAAATTCTGTGAAAAGACCAGGGTTGGAATCCCCCAATTTTCCGGCATCCCCCATCATCAACACAGGGGGATTTGGGTTTGTCCTAAACTTTTCAAAAATCCGGAGCTGGGGGGCTACAAAAGCATTGAGGGAAACTGAAAGGCTTGGTTTCCCCCCCCCGCCCCGGGTTTTGCCAAATTGAACCGGGGCCCCTTTCCTTTTTTTTTCCTTTTAACCGATGGTTTTTCATTTAACCTTGGGCACATAGCGAGAAAATCTTTCCTTTTTGGCCTCTTAAATCTTTTAACATGCCTTCGGGGAAAACCCCCACCGATTTTTTTTCTTTAAAAGGGTCTTCAGAAATGGGTTTTTCCCAGTGGGGGGTTTAACCCCGGGTAGAAAAATCGGGCTGTTCATGTTGGAGGGGATGCGGGTGATGTAAATGACGAAAATTGGGGCCCCGTGTTCTAAGGCCCCCAAAAGGAGGTAAGGGGACTCCCCTGGATGCGGTTTTGCATTAACCACTAAAAGGCAGATTGGCGAGGGCTGTTCCGGTTACTGAGATTAAACGGGCCCCTTCCCCCCCGCGTTGGACGGCCTGACGGGTTCCTCCCAAATACGGTCCGTGGAAAATTGCTTTGTTGTCGCAAACCCCCGGGAAGGGGCACCTTTTTCTCTTTCCCTTCTACCTCCATGCCCTTTCCCCCTTTTCTTTGTCGTTACCCCCTGAATTCGCTCCATGTTCGGGAAATTTTAAAATTTTGGGAGGGTATGGAAGAGTTTTGGAAAAGTATTTTTAAAAAAAGAGGGCCCAAAATAAAGCATTCTAAAATTTTCCCTCAAATCAAAAAAAAAATTTTTGCTGGATTAAATAAAAACTGCAAAGTAAATTTTATCAACAAAGATGGCCGGGCCCCAAAGTAAAAATTACACGTTTTTTGAAATGTATTCGGTTTTATTAAAAAAGGTTTTTTTTGGGTCCCTTTTATAAATTTTTTAAAACTGTGGGGAAAAAAAATTTTGGGCTGGTTTTAAAAAATTTTAAATTGAGAGTAGTTTAAAATAAAAACAAGGGTTTTTGGGCCTGCGCCCCAAAGTCAAAAAAAAAAGGATCTAAAAATGAAATTCGGAAATAACGGGTTTTTTTTTTTGGACAAAAATCCTATTAAAACCCCGGGTGGTGATTTTTGAAAAAATTTGGCTGTTTTTAAAATTTTTAAGTGCAAACGCCTCTATGAACAAAACCCTTTTTGTGCCCCCAAATTTCAAAAAAAAACAGTATCTGTTATGTTTTGGTTTAAAAAATTTTTTTTTTTTTAAAAAGGGGGGGAATTTTTTTGGAAACCTTTAAAAATTTCCCCTGTGGTGCTATAAAATTTTGGATTCAAATTTAAAATCCCAAGGTGGATTTATAAACAAAGGGGGAATTTTGGGCAAAAATTTGAAAAATGAACCCCTATCTGAAATTTTTTACTGATAAAAAAAGTGGAGTTTTAAAAACCCTTTAACAAAGAGACCTGAAAGTTTTTAGAAAAGTTTGTGTTTTTCCTATAAGTTCAGGTTGAAAAAATTTTAAAGGAAATATTTCTTTTTAGAAAACTTTTTTAATAATAAACCCCTTTTTCGTTTTTAATGTTACACTAAGTTTTGGGTTTAACTTTTTTTAAACGTTTTTTTTTTGAGTTTGTCTTTTTTGGAATAAAAACAAGATTTTTTGGCCCCTTTCAATTCACCTGTGGGGGACTTTTAAAATTTTGGTTGGTTTTAAAATTTTAAAAGTGCAAAGGTGGAATTTATAAAATCAAAGGGGGAAAATGGGGCAAAATTGAAAATAAAACCTATCTAAAATTTTATATGAAAATAAAGTGGGTTTTGCACCTTTAAAAAAAGAGCCTCCCAGAAACTAGAAAAGATGTGTATCCTAAAAGTTCTGGCGGGTTCCCAAAAATTAAAAAAAATTTCCCGGGAAAATATTTCAATAGAAAACTGTTAAAAATTAAAAGCTTTGCAGTGAAAATGTCTTCACAAAGCCCTTGGTAAAACTTTATCCAGTATTCTTTTTTTGAGCTTGTCGGGTGTTAGCCGGGGGGGCCCCCCCCCCCCCCCCCTTCCGGGTTTTTCCCCCCCCCCCCCCTGATTTTTCAAGGGTTTGATGTCCTTTTTAAAATTTTTCCCCTTAAAACCTAACTATATAAAATTTTCCCCAATCTCTAATCTAACTAAATTTTTAAGGATCACAACTAATAGGAGAGTTTCTCTGTGAAAAAATTATAAAATTTTTCGCGGGAGCTGTTTGGCACAAGCAGGCGCACGTTTTTTCGTTTCTGGGGACGCGGGGAGCATTTGGGGCTAAAACAGGAAACCTTTTCTATGAAAAACGAGGTCATGTGATTTTTTCCAAAAAAATCCCCAAACCATCCCAACACCCCAGTCATGCGTCCCCACAAAAATTTTTCCCCCTGCTCTATTCTGTAAGCTGTTTTGGCCTTGGCCGCCAAAATTGACGGGAAAGGGGCGCCGAAAATGGCGCGATTTTAAATAGGGATCCCAAAAGTTTTTAACCCAAAAATTTAAATCCCATGATCTTAAAAAACCCGGGATCACCATAAAAACTGTGTTTTGGGGACTTCAACTTTGCGATAATAACCCGCTCAACATTTAGTATGAAAAAAAAACCCCAAAGTTCCTCTGCATTTTTAAAGAGGGCCCAAAATGTTCTACAGCCCCTACGGGGTTGTGCAGCCGGGAAAAATAGTTTTTTTTTTTAAAATGCAATTGGGTTGGGAAATTTAAATTCGGACCAAAAAAACTTTTTTTGGGGTGGGAAAAAATTCCCCCAAAGTGGGGGGGAAAACCCGAATTTTTGAAAAAAATTCGCCTATTTCTACCCATTGGGCCCCCCCTTGAATTTTTTAAACCCCTTTTCCCCATATTTAAGGCTAAAACATAAAGTTTATATATGTCGGGTTGGTGGATTCGCTGGCCCACTGAAAGGTTTGAAAATTAAGCCACGCCAGAGGCGGAGTTTAGTAGCCCCCAGGTTTTCACCAGAGCCCCGCCCCCAAAGCGGTTTGGACTTCTGTGGGTGAGGGTTTAAAAAGGTCGCAAACCTCTGCGTGACTTGTTTCCCGATGGGGGGCCCGGGGGAAATGCGTGGTATAAATTCGAAATCTGGAGAATTTGGTGGGGGACGGGCGGGGGGGTCGGGAGGGGGGGCAGAGGTTCGGGGGTCAGAAAGGGGGAAGGGACTGTCAGGGAGGCGGCAAACAGGAAAGGTTTCAGGAAACGTAGCGGAAGGGGACTGGTACACGGGTGTAAATTTAGGAACTCCAACACTCTCAAAACCCCTTAAATGCCCCCAAAACTTTTGGGCAGAGAGTGAGGAGGGGTTTTCCTTTATACCCACCAGGGGCCCGGGAAATTTGGGAAAAATTTTAAGGGTTCCCCCCGGGCCCCTTTAAAAATCCAGCCCAGCGTCACGCGAGCACCCTAGGCAGCGGGGTACGTGAGAAAGCGGTGGGGGACAAAAAGGGGGGGGGGGGGGTAGGGCACAGGAGCTTTAAAAAAGGGTAATTTAATTGTTTCCCGGGGACCGTGCGCAAGGGGGGGTCCCCGGGGGCGGGCCGCGGCACCCGCCCCGCCCCCAAGCGAGGGGGGTTTGGGGCGGCCGCAGGCCCGGGCGCGGTTTCCCCGTCCCGGGCCCCCTTGGGGGGGCAAGGGGGGGCCCCGGGGGGGTTTTTGGGGCACCCGCGCCTCCCCCCCATGACTTTTACCCCCCCCCCCCTTTTTGGTTTCTCCCCTCTTTTTTGGGAAAATTTAGGGAGGGGTCAGAGACAGGTTCCTCGGACCCCAACGTACTCCTCCAGCCCGAACCCCTTCCGCCCATTCAGAAAAAAACCCCCTTTCCCCCTCCTGTTTTTTCCCCCTGAAATTTCCTTGACCTCAAAATGTTTCAAGTTGGCCCCCGGGGGAAAGGGCGGGAACAGATCCCCGGAAAAGCGGTTCCAGCATACAGGTTTGAGGGGGGAAGAAACATGGAAGGGGGTTCGGGATTCGCATAGTAGGGGGGAAAAAAGGGGGCCCTTGGGTAGGACCCGGGTTTTTCAGTCCCCCGAAGTACAAAAAAAAGGGCCCAATATTTTGGGGCCAAAACTTAAAACCCTGGGCACCTTGAAACGTATATAGGGGGCCCAAAAACCCAAAAAATTTTTTTTCCACCCGGTTTTAAAAAAAGGGGCAGGGGGGTTCATTTGGTCCCTTCACCTGGACCTTGGTTTGGTTGAGGGGGAGGCCCTTAGAAGGGCCTGTCCTTTTTTGGGGACTTGCCAGAGTTGCCTTGATGTCCGCACTTGGGCATCCACGCGGGAAACCTGACACGAGGTACCCCAGGGAGAGGCGGGCGGGGTTTGAAACCCCAAAAACAAAAAAAAAAAAAGGAAAAGGGCTCCCAGGGTTTTCCCAAAAGTCTAGGGAATTTAATACGGGGGGAATTCCGCCCGGGGGAAAGGAGGTCAGCCCAGTTTTTCCTGACGGGGGTTTTCAAAATTCGTAGGTGGGGTCCCCTTAAAACTTGGTAACCCCCTTCTTCCCTTTGCCCTTAGTTTGAGGGGGGTTTTTATGCCGAGGGAAAAAGTCTAGCTGAACCTGCAACTGGGGCACATAGAGCCCGCCAAAAATCTCAAAAACAAACGGGACACCCCAAATCCAAAGGACGATTTTGCAAGGGGGGAGACCTTTTAAACCGAAAAATGTGGGGGAAAAAAGTGCGGGGCCCAAAGCGGGGGGGGGGCCAAGGGGAAACCCCAGGAAAAGGAACAAAGTGACCCAAATCTTCGGGGAATCTATCATCACCATCTAAAAAACCATTTTTTCCAGAGGAGGCCCGGGGGAAGGCCCTCTAAAAAAAGCCCATGGCAAAAGGGGAAACCAAAGTTTCTTTCGGGCACCGGGAGGGGGCAAAAAGCAAACCCGCGGGTCTGAGAGGAGAGGGACTTTTTTAGGGGGAAACAGGGGTACAGGCCCAGGAAAAAGGGTCTCAACATTTTGACCAAAGGGAGACGTCGAGCACCTGGGGGAGGGTGCGGGTTGGTGAGTCCCCAGATCGGGGAGGAAGTTTAAAGGGTTGTAAACAAGAAAAAAAACAATAACAAGACATAGAAAAGGGGAAATCGGGGGAAAAAAATCCATTGACAAATTTCTGGAACCCCCCGGGAGTTTTTGCAGGGGCCAAAAGGGAAATGACAAGATATTCAAAAGGGCCCCAAATCGGGTTTTTAAAGGCCCTTTTTTCCATTTTTTCCCGCCTTCACAGATACGAATAAAAGTTGTATCCCCTCCGGGCCCGGGTTAAAATCCAACGGGGGAAAAAATTTTTTGTGCCACCCCAAGGCGTTTAAAAACAACTCCGGATCAGAGGCAGGGGGTATCGATTTTTTTAAGTGACCCTTTATTGAGTCCCCCGATAAATAAATTTCGGGGCCCGGAAAGGGGAAAAACCATCTTTTTTTTTAAAAGAAAAAAAAAAAAAACCCCCCCCTCAGCAGGCGGGGAAAAAAAAAAAAGGGAAATTTTATAAAGCCTTTACGGAGAATCTCCTGGATGTATTCCCCACACGCCTTGTTTTGGGCAGAAAGAGGATAGACTCTGCCCCTTTGGGGGGAGTACTACCGGGGGTTTCAGGTCAATAGGACAAATTTTGAACGGCCGGGGGGGGCGTGGGAAGAGTTTCGGGCCCGGGGCTTTTTGGAAAAGTTTGTTGGCCCAAAAAAAAATTTTCCCCGGGAAGGAGTGGGTGGGGCCCCCAAAGGGGGGCTTCGATTTTTAAATTTTCAGAAAGGGGGGCTGTAGAGCTGGACGGGAAATACAGGGAAAGGAATTTTGCGAGTGGGACGTGGGGGCCCTAACGGATAAACCCCCGCCCTTTTTTTTTTCCAGTCTAAGGTTTGGGCATGGTTTTCAACCAAGGGACCCAGGGGGAATTTCAAAAGGACCGAGGCAAAAACGGGAAGTTTCAGAGTCTCCTTGGTTTTAAACCCCAATCACAAAAGGTTTTAAAGGGGGGCCGTGCAGAACCCAATTTGCATCCTTTAGGCATTGACCCCTGGGGCCCCGGGGGGGGAAAAAACGGGAAAAAATTGGGTTTCTGCAGAGGGGGCACCGGGGGGACATAATTTGGACCCAGCGCGTTTCTTTTCAAAATTTCCCGCGGGCCCCGAAAAACAAGGAAGGGCCGGGGGGCCCTTTAAAGGTGCTTTTCCGGCGAAACTCCACAGAGTACGGGGGAAAGGGCAGAAAGGGGAGAGGCCGCTCTGAACCTAAAGGGGGGGCCTCTCCCGGGAGCCCCAGGTTTTTAAAGGGGTTTCCCGGGCGGGCCCCCGGGCAGTCCCCCAAAAGAAAATGGCCAGGGAAACCCCCACAAAAAAGAAGCCGCTGCCTCAGGGTGACACGTGAACGTTCTTCCTGGGGCGGGGGGCTCTTTCGCCTGCATGGGTTTTGGGCCCCAGGAACCATTGGGGGGAGGGAAAAAGGGGGGTCATTGGAAAACGGGAGCCAGACAAGGGTTTGCCGGCGTGGTTTGGGGTCTCCCGGGTTTGGGGGTGGAGCTCTGGGGTCTCCCCGGCAAACCGAATATTTAATTTGGGGGGGCTAACCCAAAATTGGGTTGTCCAAGCGGATGGCAGGTCCGGGCCGGGGGAGGTCGTTTTTTAAAAACCCCCAGAAAGGCCCCCCGCCCGAAGGTTTGCCACTAAAGCCCAAATTTTCCAGTCCAGCTCTGAACTAGGGTGGGGGAAAATGCACGGAGTATTGACCCACATAGGGGGACGGAGAACGGAGCCGCGCCCACAGAGCGGAGGGGGTGGGCCAGGTTCCCCCGAACACCAGTTGCTCCTCAAACCATTGCTCTACCGCTCCCCGCCCTCGGGACCATCCTGCATCTGCCCCTCCCCCCTGCTATGAAAGGGGCCTAAGGGAAGGGGCCCTGGGGTTCATCCCTTTTAAAGCCCCCCAAAAACTTTTAGACGTTGGGGGACAATTTTCCTACGGGCGGGCTAAAAGGGGGCCTTTATAATTAGCCCCCTATCTGGGGAAGGGCCCGGCCAGCCCCCCCCTTCAAAAATAAAAATTTTTAAATTTTTTTTTGTAAGAACCAAAAACAAGTGGGGAAAAAATTGTGAAGTGGAACAAAAATTTTTTTGGAAAAATTTTTTAAAATTTTTGGAAAAATGAAAAAATTAAAAGTGGGGCAAAGTCCCCTGCGGCCCTGGAGTTTTGAATCAAAAAAACGCCTTTTTTTAAAGGCGTCAAACATTTCTGAAAAAGAGGCTCAAAACCCACCTTAAAAAAAAAAATTTCTAAAAATAAAATCACTTTTTCCAAAAAAAACAAGAACGGCGCACACCGGAATTTGGAAATTGGAAAATTTTTCCGGGGGAAAAACATTAATTAATTCTGTAAGCTTTTTCTCATTGGTCGGGGATAAACCAGCCAACAAATAGAAGCCAAATGAACCATTTAAAAAACCCATGGGGAAAGGGAAATTTACCAAAACAAATTCTTAAAGGGGGGACAGTTCCAAAAAAACGTTAAAAAAAAGCAAAAAAAAAAAAAAAAGAGCTGTTTGGTTGAGCTAGCGGGGGTTGGCTACTCACCCAATCAAAATAGGAGGACAGGACCCTTTTTTAAAACCTATGGGAACTATTGACCATTCAAAATCAAGGCGGGAAATTTCAAAATACAGAAAAAAGATCAAAAAAAAGCTGATTGGTTTGAGCTGGGGGGCTTGGTTTTCCCGGGCCACTGAGCGCGAGTTTCCCCATTGTGTCTATGGAGAGTTGGCGCAATGAAATCTGGCGCTCAGCGCTGTGTGGCATAGAGTAGAATAAAAAAATTTTTTATTAAGTGAAAAAACTTTTCAAATAAGAGCTAAAAACCTTCTCTAAAAAAAAATCAGTTAAATCCCTAAAAAAAGGTTTTTGTCCCGGACCGGGCCTACTAAAAAATTGCAATAGGAAGAATTGACGGGAAAATACGTAATTTAAAATTGTTTAAGCTTTTCATTAGTGGGGCAAAAACCCACAATAAAAAAATGGGGACGAAGTGACCCATTAAAAACATGGGGGGGTATTGACCAATCAGAATGGGGAGGAACAGGCCCCCATTCTAACTTATAGAAAAATATTGCCCAATTATATTCAAAGGGGGACTTTCAAAATACAGTAAAAAGGCAGAAAAGAGCTGATTGGTTAGCTAGCGGGGGCTTGGCTACCCCCGGCCCCCTATCCTGGCCCACTTGCCTCCACGGATTTTAGCCCAAAAATCGGAGCTCCCGAGCGCTGCTTTGCGCGCATTTTTGCCGACTCGCGTCATACATGCTCGGGGTTTTCCCCCCGGAAGCCTACAGCGCGCCTAAACCGCGTCTTTGCCGCCCCTTATGTGAGGCGCAGCCGAAAGTGGGGACGCGCGCCTAACACCGCACCTGCGCGACAGGGGATTGGGCCCCCCGGTGAGGGCAGTATACCCCAAAAAAAATCAGGCAAAAGTCCGTTCATACAGTGCCCTAAGTTTGGGTATTGCTGCACAATGTTTGTAAGCTTCTGATCAGTGAAAAAAAAGGTGAAAACTTCAGAATGGTAAATAACCACTTGGATTTCCAAATTTTAAAGACCAGTTTTAAGAACAATGTTAGCTTAATAGTGTTGAGCGATTATTATCGACAAAGTTGAAATCGGCACGGCATTTACGTTGATCGGATTTTGTCGATCATGCGATAATTTAGGTTTTTTAAAATCTGTGCATAATCTATCAATATCTCGCCTTTTCGCCGCTTCCTGTTTTTTTGGGGCCACAAATCACTTACAGAAAAGGCGGGGTGAATGTGGTTCATTTTCATGCTGGGATTGTAGGGGTTGCGATTGGCGGGAAAAAAAATCCCATGCCTCGTTTTACATAGACAGCCCTTCTGTTCATGATCGTGTGGTCAGATCTCTAGCAGTGGACGTG
>JAODAL010081183.1:0-11993 GCA_025379985.1 Phyllomedusa bahiana | reverse complement strand
AGTTAAAGTTAAAGTGAAAGTTAAAGTTAAAGTTAAAGTTAAGTTAAAGTTAAAGTTTAAATTAAAGTTAAAAAAGTTAAATTTTAAGTTTAATTAAAGTTAAAGTTAAAGATTAAATGTTAAAGTAAAGTTAAAAGTTAAAGTTAAATTAAGTTAAAATTAAAGTTTAAAGTTAAAGTTAAAGTTAAAGTTAAAGTAAAGTTAAAGTTAAATTTAAAGTTAAAGTTAAGTTAAAGTTAAAGTTAAAGGGTTAGTATATTAAAGTTAAGTTAAGTTTAAGGTTAAAGTTAAAGTTAAAATTAATGTTAAAGTTAAAGTTAAAGTGTAAGATAAAGTGTAAAGTTAAAGTTAAGATTAAATTAAAGTTAAAGTTAAAGTTAAAGTAAGTTAAAGTTAAAGTTAAAGTTAAGTTAAAGGTAAAGTTAAAGTTAAAGTTAAAGTTAAAGTTAAAGTTAAAGTATAAAGTTAAAGTTAAAGTTAAGTTAAAGTTTTAAAGTTAAAGTTAAATTAAAGGTTAAAGTTAAAGTTAAAGTTAAAGTTAAAGTTAAAGTTAAATTTAAGTAAGTTAAAGTTAAAGTTAAAGTTAAATTAAGTTAAGTTAAGTTAAAGTTAAAGTTAAAGATTAAAGTTAAAGTTAAAAGTTATATTAAAGTTAAATTAAAGTGATAGTTTAATTTAATGTTAAAAGTTAAAGTTAAAGTTAAATTAAAGTAAAGTTAAAGTTAAAGATAAAGTTAAAGTTAAAGTGAAAGTTAAATTAAAGTTAAAGTTAAATTAGAAGTTTTAAAGTTAAAGTTAAAGTTAAAGTTAAAGTTAAAGTATAAAGTTATAAAGTAAAGTTAAAGTTAAAGTTAAATTTAAAGTTAAAGATTAAAGTTAAAGTTAAAGTTAAAGTTAAAGATTAAGAGTGAAAGTTAAATTAAAGTTAACGTTAAATGTTAAAGTTAAAGTTAAAGTTTAAAGTTAAATGTTAAGATTTAAAGTTAAAGTTAAAGTAAAAGTTAAAGTTAAATTTTAAAGTTAAGTTTAAAGTAAAAGTTAAAGTTAAAGTTAAAGTTTAAAGTTAAAGTTTAAGATTTAAATATAAATTAAAGTTAAAGTTAAAGTTAAATTAAAGTTAAAGTTAAAGTTAAAGTTATCTTTAAAGTTACAGTTAAAGTTAAAGTAAAGTTAAATTTAAATTTAAAGTTAAAGTATAAAGTTAAAGTTAAAGATAATTATAAAGTTAAAGTTAAAGTAAAGTTAAAGTAAAAGTTAAAGTTAGGGAAAGTTACAGTTTAAAGTTAAAGTTAAATTTAAAGTTTAAAGTTAAGTTAAAGTTAATATTAAAGTTAAAGTAAAGTTAAGTTAAAGTTAAAGTTTAAAGTTAAATTTAAAGTTATAGGTAAAGTTAAAGTTAAAGTAAAAGTTAAAGTTAAATTAAAGTTAAAGTTAAAGTTAAAGTTAAAGATAAAGTTAAAGTTAAAGTTAAAGTTAAAGTTAAAGAAAGTTAAAGTTAAAGTTAAGTTAAAGTTTAAAGTTAAAGTTAAAGATAAAGTTAAAGTTAAAGTTAAATTAAAGTTAAAAGTTAAGAGTTAAAGTTATAAGTTAAGTTAAAGTTAAAGTTAAATTAAAGTTAAATTAAAGTTAAAGTTAAATGTAAAGTTAAATTAAAGTTCAGTTAAGTTTTAAAGTTAAAGTTAAAGTGTAAAGTTAAAGTAAAGTTAAGTTAAAGATAATAAAGTTAAATTAAAGTTAAATTAAAGTAAAAGTTAAATTTAAAGTAAAGTTAAAGTTAAAGATAAAGTTTATAGTTAAAGTTAAAAGATTAAGTTAAAGTTTAAAGTTAAATGTTAATTTAAATTAAAGTTAAAGTTAAGTGAAAGGTTAAAGTTTAAAGTTACAAAGTTAAAGTTCGAAAATTAAAGTTTATAAGTTAAAGTTAAAGTTAAATTTAAATTAAAGTTAAGTTAAATTTAAATTTGAAAGTTAAAGTTAAAGTCAAGTAAAGTTTATAAGTTAAAGTTAAAGTTAAATTTAAAGTTAAAGTTAAAGTATAAAGTTAAAGTTAAAGTAATGGAGTTAAAGTTAAAGTTAATTAAAGTTAAAGTTAAAGTAAAAAGTTAAAGTTAAAGTTAAATTTAAAGTTAAAAGTTAGAAGTTAAAGTTAAAGTTAAAGTTAAAGTTAAAGTATAAAGTTAAAGTTAAAGTTAAATTTAGTTATAAGTTAAAGTTAAAGTTAAATTTAAAGTTTAAGTTGTAAAGTTAAAGTTAAAGTTAAAGTTAAAGTGAAATATTAAATTAAAGTTAAAGTGTAAAAGTTATAGTTAAAGTTAAAGTTAAAGTTAAAGTTAAAGATTTAAGTTAAAGTTAAAGTTAAAGTTAAAGTTAAAGTTAAAGTTAAAGTTAAATAAAGTTAAAGTTAAAGTTAAAGTTAAATTTAAATTTAAATTTAAAAGTTAAAGTTAAAGTTAAGATAAAGTTAAAGTTAAAGTTAGAATGAAAGTTGAAAGTAAAAGTTAAAGTATAAAGTTAAAGATTAAAGTTAAAGTTAAAGTTAAAGTTAAAGTTAAAGTTAAGTTAAAGTTAAAGTTAAAGTTAAATTAAAGTTAAATTAAAGTTAAAGTTAAAGTTAAAGTTAAAAAGTTAAAGTTAAGTTAAAGTTAAAGTTAAATTTAAAGTAAAGTTAAAGTTAAAGTATAAAGTTATAAAGTTAAAGTTAAAGGTTAAAGGTTAAATTTAAATTAAAGTTAAAGTTAAATAAAAGTTAAAGTTAAGTTAAATTAAAAGTTAAAGTTAAAGTTAAAGTTAAGTTAAAGTTAAAGTTAAAGTTCAAGTTAAATTAAAGTTTAAAGTAAAATTTAAGTTAAAGTAAAGTTTAAAGTATAAAGTTAAGTTAAAGTTAAATTTAAATTAAAGTTAAAGTAAAGTTAAGTTAAGTTAAAGTTTAAAGTTAAAGTAAATTAATTTAGAAAAGTTTAAAGTTAAAGTTAAGTTTACAGTTTTTTTTAAAGTTAAAGTTAAGTTAAAGTTAAAGTTAAATTAAAGGTTAAAGTTAATAGTAAAGTTTAAAGTTAAATTAAAGTTAAAGTTAAATTAAAGTTAAAGTTAAAGTGAAAGTTAAGTTAATTAAAGTTAAGTTAAAGTTAAAGTTAAGTATAAAGTTTAAAGTTAAAAAGTTTTTTTTTTATTAAGTTAAAGTTAAAGTTAAAGTTAAATTAAATTATAAAGTTAAAGTTAAAAGTTTAAATTAAAGGTAAATTAAGTTAAAGTTAAAGTTAGAAAGTTAAAGTTAAAGTTAAAGTTAAAGTTAAGTTAAAGTTGAAAGTTAAAGTGTTTAAAGTTAAATTTTAAAGTAAAAGTGAAAGTTAAAGTTAAAGTTAAAAGTTAAAGTTTAAAGTTAAATTTAAAGTTAAAGTTAAATTTTAAAGTTAAAGTTTAAAGTAAAGTTAAAGTTTAAATTAAAGTTAAAGTTTAAAGTTTAAATTTAAAGTTAAAGTTAAAGTTAAAGTTAATGTTAAAGTTTAAATTTAAAGTTAAATTTAAAGTTAAAGTTAAAGTTAAAGTTAAGTTAAAGTTATAGTTATAGTTAAAGTTAAATTTAAAGTTTAAAGTTAAAGTTAAAGTTAAATTAAATGTTAAAGTTTAAATTAAATTTCAATTTAAAGGTAAGTTAAAGTTAAAGTTAAAGTTAAAGTTAAAGTTAATGTTAAGATTAAGTTAAAGTTAAAGTTTAAAGTTAAAGTTAAAGTAAAGTTAAAGTTAAAGTAAGGTAAAGTTAATTTAAAGATAAAGTATAAATTTTAATTTAAAGTTAAAGTTCAAAGTTAAAGGTTAAATTAAAGTTAAAAGTTAAATTTTTTGTTTTTTTTTTTTTTTTTTTTTTTTTTGTGTCAAGTTAAATTTAAAGTAAATTGTTGTGTGTGTTCAATATAAAAGTACAATTTAAAATTTAAAGTTAAAGTTAAAATTAAAAGTTAGCAGTCACAATTTTAAAGATAAAAGTTCAGTTAAGTTCCATAAAATTTAAAGTATAAATTTAAAGTTCAAGTTAAAGGTGTAAGTATAAGTTAAAGTTAAATTAAAAAAAAATTTAAAGATTACAGTTAAAAATTTAGGTTTAGGGTTACAAGGGTATAGGGTAAAGTTAGGGTTATTAGGGTATAAGGGTTAGGGTTAGTAGTGAACGGGGTTTAGGGATGTAGGATTTAGTGTTAGGGTTAGGGTATACGGTTAGTATGATAATAGTGTACGGTTAGTATGGAAAGGGATAGGTTTAGGTGTAAGGGTTATGTTGAGGGTTAGTAAGGGTTAGGGTTAAGTTTAGTTATAGGAGTTAGTAGGGTAGGTTAGGTTATAGGGAAAGGTATGAGTAGGGTTAGGGTTAGATGTAGGGTTAGGGTTACAACTAGGGTTAGGGTTAGGGTTAGTAGGGTTAGGGTTAGGGTTAGAGTTAGGGTTAGTAGGGTTAGGTTCAGGTAAAGGGATAGAGGTTAATAGGTTATTAGGTTAGATAGGGTTTGGTTAGGGTTAGTAAGGGCTAGGGATAGTTAGGGTTTAGTAGTTAGGGGTTAGGTTTAAGTATGGCTAGTGGATAGTTTAGGGTAAGTAGGTTAGGGTTAGGGTTAGGTTAAAAGGGTAAGGTTATAGGGATAGGGTTAGAAGGTTTCCGGGTTAGGGAAAGTAGGGTTAGGGTTAGGTTTCGGGTAAGTAGGGTTAGGGATAGGGTTAGAGTAAGGGTTAGAAGGGTAAGGGTTAGTGTTAGGGTAAGGGTTAGGGATAAAGGGTAAGGGATTAGGGTTAAGTATGGTTCGTGATAAAGGATAGAAGGTTAAAGGTTAGGGGTTAGGGTTAGGGTTTAAGGGTAAGTAGGGTTTAGGTTAGGGTATAGTGTAGGGTTAGGGTTTATGGTTTAGGTTAATGAAGGGTTAGGTATTTAGGATAGGTTAGATGGGTTAGTGGGTTTAAGGGTTGGTTATTAAGGGATAGTTTATTAGGTTAGGGAAAGAAGGTATAGGGTAAAGTAATGTTAATGGTTAGTATGGTAAGGGTAGAGATAGGTAAGGGTTTTTTTTTATTTTTTTAGGGTTAGGTTAAGGGTAAGTTTTGCGGTTAGGTTAGGGTTAGGGTTAGGTTAGGATTATGGTTAGTGGGGTGGAGAGTAGGTGTTATGGTAATAGGTTAGGGTTACGGTTAGGGTTAGTGGGGTTAGGTTTAGGGTTAGAGTAAGGGTTAGTGGGTGAGGGTTAGGGTTAGGGTTAGTGGAAAGGCTAAGGGTTAGGTGGGTATTATGGTTAAGGTGATGGTTTGGGATAGTTTTAGGGTTATGGGATAGCGTTCGGGTTTGTGGGTTAGGGTTTGGGGGTTAGGGGGTTAGGGTTAGGGGGTTAGGGTTAGGGGTTAGGGTTAGGGTTAGTGGGTTAGGGAGAGGGTTAAGGTAATGAATTGTATAAATGATTAGGATAGTAGTTAGGGTTAGGGTTAAGTAGGGTTATGATAGCGATAGTGGACAGTGTGGTTAGGTTAGGTTTCAGGTTAGGGTTAGGGCTAGGGTTAGGGTTAGGTTTAGGGTTAGTAGGGTAGGGATAAGGGATTATGTTAAGGTTATAGGGATAATGGTTAGTAGTGTATAGGGATAGTGTATAAGGGTTAATAGGGTTAGGTTTAGGGAAAGGGTTAGTAGGGATAGGGTTATGGTTAGGGTTAGTTAGTAGGTTTATGGTTAGGGTATAAGTAATGGTTATGGTTAGGATAAGCTTAGTAGGTTAGGGTTAGTAGGTTAGGAGTTAGGTTAGGTTAGTAGGGTTAGGTTAGGGTTAGGGATAGTAGGTTTAGGGTTGGTTAGGGTTAGGGTTAGTAGGGTTAGGGTTAGGGTTAGGGTTATTAGTGTTAGGTTTAGGGTTAGGGTTAGGGTTTAGGGTTAGGGTTAGGGTTAGTAGGGTTAGGTTAGGGTTAGTAGGGTTAGGGTTCGGGTAGGGTTAGTAGGGTTAGGGTTAGGATTATTAGTAGGTTAGGGTTAGGGTTAGTAGGGTTAGGATTAGTAGGGTTAGGGTAAGTAGTTAGGTTAGTAGGTTTAGGGTAGGGTTTAGGGTTTTTAGGGTTAGGTAAGTAGGGTTAGGTTAGGGTTATAGGTTAGGTTAGTATGGTTAGTGTTTGGGTTAGTAGGTTAGGGTTAGGGTTAGGGTTAGTATGGTTAGGGTTAGGGTTGGTTTAGGGTTAGGGTTAGTTTAGGGTTAGGGTTAGTAGGGTTAGGGTTAGGGTTAGGGTAGTAGGGTTAGGTTTAGGTTAGTAGGGTTAGGGTTTATTTAGGGTTAGGGATTAAGTAGGGTATAGGGTGGGTTAGGGTCAGTGGGGTTAGGGTTAGGGTATGTTTTAGTAGGTTAGGGTTAGTGTTAGTGTTTGTAGGGTTTAGGTTTAGGGTTAGTAGGTTAGGGTTTAGGGTTAGGGTAGTAGGGTTAGGGTTTAGGGTTAAGGTTAATTAGTAGGTTTAGGTTAGAGTTAGTGGTTAGGGTTTAGGGTTAGTAGGTTAAGGTTTAGGGTTAGTTAGGGTTAGGGTTAGTGTTATGGTGAGTGATAGGGTTAGGGTTATGGTTTTAGGTTAGTAGGGTTAGGGTTAGGGTTAGGATTAGTAGTATTAGGGTTAGGGTTAGTATGGTTAGGGTTAGGGTTAGGGATCGTAGGGTTAGGGTTTAGTAGGGTTTAAGGGTTAAGTGGTTAAGGGTTAGTAGTGTTAGGGTAAGGATCGGGTTATATAGGTAAAAAGGGATAGGGATAGATAGGGAAATTGAAAGGAAAGAAAGCTGCGATGTGTGAACTGGGTAAGGTGTATCTGTTTATATTACTGTGTAAGGTAAAGTGAAAATGAAAGGGTAAGCATGGTAAGGAGAAATGGAACGGTACGAATAGGGTTCGGATGAGGGAAAGGTGAAATAATTGTGAACGGTTAGGTTAATGGTATTAGAATGTGAATAGGGTAAGGCTATACGTTATAGTATAGGAAATGGAAAGTTTAATGACATGGAATACGTGAATACTTGAACTGGTAACGTATGTGAAAGTTGATAATGGTAAGGGAAAATAATAGAATCGTGTTAAAGTGGGATCGTGTAATTGAATGTGTTAAGGGTAACTATATAAGTGGAAAGAAGGTAAAAGGTACCGGGGTAAGATATAAATACTTGAAAGGGAACGGAACGGAACGTGAACTAGATATATAACGGGAAAGGGGAAATTGATTCGGTAACTAATGTAAACGTGGACACTTGAACAGAATGGAAAAGGAAATGTAATATAAGGATATGGTAAGGTATAGTACTGGAACGTGGAAAAAGGTAACGAGTGAAAATAATTGTGTACATCGTATCGGGTTATGTAATCGTATGGATAAGCGTAAAGATAAACTTGGTAATAAGGGAAAGTATAAAGTTTACTGAAGGGTTTAGGGATAATGGATAGTGTTAGGGGTAAAGTGATTTAGCTGACTAGTTACGGAAATAACATGGTATTATGGAAAGGTAAAGGAATATAAGTGGGTTGATGATAAGGTTAACTACTTTTAAAGTGTTAACGGTATACGTGGATAATACGTAAAGTGTACGGGTATAGTACGTGTCAATGATAAGGGTAAATTGGAATAAGGGTTAGAAGTGTATAATATTGGGATAATTTAGGTAAAGTAGGGAAATTGAGACTTAGGAATTGATAGAAGGTGGAAAGGGACGAAGGATAGGGAAAGTGAGAAGTGAAAGTAGGGAAAGTTGGTTAAGGTATAGTACGGGATAGAGAAAGTAGTATCTTGTAAAGAAGTAAGGGTAAGTGAAACAACACAAGGGTAGGGTTAGGGTAAGGGAACGTAGAGTTGATATAGGGTAAGGGATAAGGGTAAGAGTGAATCGGGTAATAAGTGATAGGGTTAAGGGAAAGGGTTAGGGTTAGTTGGTTTAATGGATAGGGTAAAAGGGTAAGGGATATGGTTAGGGGTAGTGGGATATGGATGGGTTAGGTATGTTATGATGTGTAATGTAAGGGTTACGTAGGGTTAGGGAAATGGATAGTATGGGTAAGGGTTAGGGTAAAGGGGTTAGGTAAGGTTAGTAGGGTTATGGTTAGGTATATCGGTTTAGGGTATAGGGATGTAGTAGGTTAGGATTGGGTATAAGTAGGGTTAGGGTTAGGTTTGGGGTTAGGGATTAAAAGGGTTTATGGATTATAGTGTTAGGATAAGTAGGGATCGGGTTTATTGAAAGGGTTAGGGTAAGTAGGGTAAGGTAAGGTTAGGGTTAGATAGGGTAGGATAGGGATAGGGTTAGTAAGGGGTAGTGTTAGGGTTATGGTATAGGGTTAGTGATTAGGGTTAGGGTTAGTAGGTATAGGGTTAGGGTTAGTAGGGTTATGGTTATGGTTAGTAGGGTTAGGTTAAGTTAGGGTTAGGGTTATGTGGTTAGTAGGGTTAGGGTTAGGGTAAGTAGGGTTAGGGTTATGGGTTCGGGTTAGGGTTAGGGTTAGTAGGCTTAGGTTAGGGTTAGTAGGGCTAGGGGTTAGGTTAGGTTAGGGTTAGGGTCTAGGGTGAGTAGGGATAAGGGTTAGGGTTTATGAAGGTTAGGGTTTATGTATTAGGGTTAGTGGTTAGGATTAGGGTTAGGGTTAGTAGGGTTAGGGTTAGTAGGGTTAGGGTTAGGGTTAGGGTTAGTAGGGTTAGGGTTAGATGTAGGGTAAGGGTTATAGCTAGGGTTAGGGTTAGGGTTAGAGTTCGGGTTAGTAGAGTTAGGGTTAGGGTTAGGGTTAGTAGGGTTAGGGTTAGGGTTAGGGTTAGTAGGGCTAGGGTTAGGGTTAGGGGTAGTAGGGTTAGGGTTAGGGTTAGGGTTAGAGTTCGAGTTAGTAGAGTTAGGGTTAGGGTTAGTAAAGGTGAGGATTTAGTTTAAGGGTTCTAGGTGCTAGGGTTAGGTCTAGGGTTGTAGTATAGGGTTAGTGATTTAGGGTTAGTAAGGTTAAGGGTAAGGTTTAGGGTTATGGATATGGTTGGGTTTAGGGATAGGGTTAGGGTTAGGGTTAGGGTTATTGTTAGTAGGGTTAGGTATAGGGTAAGGGTTAGTAGGGTAAGGGATAGGTTTAGGTTAGGTTAGGGTTTAGGGTTAGGGTTAGTAGGGTTAGGTTAGGGTAATGGGTATGATTAGTAGGGTTAGGGTAATGTGATTAGTGTTTAAAAGGGTTTTTTTTAGGGAAAGGGTTATGTTAGTAGAGTTAGGTAGGGTATAGTAGGGTTAGTAGGGTTAGGGTTAGGGTTAGTAGGGTTAGGGTTAGGGTTAGTAGGGATAGGGTTAGGGTTGGGGTTAGGGTTAGAGTTAGGGTTAGTAGGGTTAGGGTTAGGGTTAGGGTTAGTAGGGTTAGGGTTAGGGTTAGGGTTAGTAGGGTTAGGGTTAGGGTTAGTAGGGTTAGGGTTATGGATATTTGGTTTAGATTCGGATGTTAGTAAATTTTAGGGTTAGGGTTAGGGTTTAGGGTTAGGGTTAGGGTTAGTAGGGCTAGGGTTAGGGTTAGGGGTAGTAGGGTTAGGGTTAGGGTTAGTAGGGTTAGGGTTAGGTTTAGGGTTAGGGATAGGGTTGGGGTTAGGGTTAGAGTTAGGGTTAGTAGGGTTAGGGTTAGGGTTAGTAGGGTTAGGGTTAGTAGGGTTAGGGTTAGGTTTAGGGTTAGGGTTAGGGTTAGGGTAAGGAGGTCGGGTTTAGTGGTTACGGGTTAGGATTATAGGTTAGGGTTAAGGTTTAGGGGTTAATAGTTTAGGGTTAGGTTTATAGGCGTTATGGATAGGGTAGTATGGTAGTAGGGTTAGGGTTAGGTTAGTAGGGTTTAGGGTTAGGGTTAGTAGGGATAGTGGGTAAAGGGTTTGTGTTAGTGATAGAGATATTGAAAGAACGGTAAAACGGTTAATGGATAATGATAGAAGGGTTAGGGTTCGGTGTTTATGATGATATAATGCTAGGGTTAGTAGGGGGGTAAGGTTATTAGTGATAGGGTTAGGTTAGATTAGGTACCCAGGGATAGGGTTCGGGTTAGGACGGAAGGTGATAGGAGTTCGGGTTATGTAAGGGGTAAGGGTAAGAGTATAGGGTAAGTATTAAAGGGACATGTGTTATGATCAGATAGTGATAGGGTAAAGGATTATGGTAGGGTTATAATGATATGGGTTAGGTGTATAGTTTAGTACTGGGATAGGGTAAGGATAAGAAGGGTTCGGGATAGGTATAAGAAGGGTTAGGTGTTAGGGAATAAGAATTGATAATGGTTAGTGATAATGGTTAAGGGATATGCGGGAAATGGTAATGGAACAGGTTTCTAGGGATAGGGTAAATGTTATAGGAGACATTGATAAGGATATAGTTAAAGATAGAAAGGATTAGGGATATAGGGATAGGGATGTGGTATGATCGATAGAGATAGTAGAATGTGTAGGGTACGTGAATAATTGTAAAGACAGGGTAAAGATAGGGAAAGGTACGGGATAGGGATAGGTAAAGAATCGAAAAGAAGTGGAATATTGTAGGGTACTTCGGGCTAGTTTAAGGGATTAGGGTAAGGTTAGAATGGAACGTGTTATTTAAAAAGGGATAGGGTAAGTAGTGAAAGGGTAAGAATTGTTAGGAAAAGGATAAGAGATAGGGATCGTGGTTAAGAAGGTAAGTAGTATAATGGATATTAGGTTAAGTGATAGTAGGGAAATGGGTAAGATGTAGGTTAATTGTACCAACAAGGTGGTGTTAGGGAAATGGTTAGGGATAATTAAGGGAAAGTAAACATGGTATAGGGAAATAGAAATGGAAAGTAAAGGTTTATAGGGTCAAAGTTCGGTGTTGGGTAATTAAGGGTAAAGGTTAGGTTTAGTATTTAGTAAATAAGTAGGGCTAGGGATAATGTTAAAAGGGGGGAAGAAGGTTGGGGTTAGGTTGGGTTAGGGGGTTATTTTAAAAGGGTTTAAAAGGTTTAGGTTAGGTTGGGGTATAGGTGGGTTGGGGGTTGGGGTTTAAGGGGTTAGGGTTGGGGTTAGGGTAGTAAGGGGGTTTTGGGGTAGGGGTAAAGGTTGGGGGTTTGGGATGGGGTTGTTTGGGGTTAGTGGGGGGGGTTTAGGTTTAGGGTTAGTAGGTTTTGGGTTAGGGTTAGGGTTAGTGGGTTAGGGTTAGTTGGGGGTTAAAGGGGGGGGTTTTTAAATAGGGTTAAGGGTTGGGGTTATTTTAGAGGGTTAGGGTTTAGGTTAGGGTTAATAGGTTAGGGTTAGGGGTAGGTTAAATGGGGGTTTTTTATTAGGTTTGGGTTTAAAAGGGTTAGGGTAGGGTTAGGGTAGGGTTTTGGGTTAGAAGGTTAGGGAGGGGTTAAAAGGGTTAGGGGTTTTATAGGGTTTTATTTTAATAGTGGTTAAAATAATTTAGGGTTTACCAAAGGGGGGGTTAAAAGGGTTTTTAGGGTTAAAAATTAGGGGGGAGGTTATTTTAAAAAATTTTAGGGTTAGGGTTATAGGGTTGGGGGATAGGGTTAGTATTGGAGGGTTGGGTTATAGGGTTAGGTTTGGGTTGGGGGGGAAGGTTAGGGTTGAGGGTTAGGGGTTAGTAAGGTTAGGGTTAGTGGGGTTGGGGTTTAGGGGTTAGGAAGGGTAGGGTTAAAAAGGGGGTTTAGGGGGGGTTAAAAGGGGGGGGGGGGGGGGGGGGGGGGGGGTTAGGGTTTAAGGGAGGGTTTGGGGGTTAAAAGGGAAAGGGTAAGGAGGGTTAGGGAGGGGGTTAGAAAAGGGTTAGTAAGGTAGGGGGTTTTGAGGGTTAGGGTTGGGGGTTTAAGGGGGGTTATGGGTTTAGGGTTAGGGAGGGTTAGGGGTTAGGGTTAGGTTTTTTGGGAGGTTTTAAAGGGGGTTGAAAGGGGTTAGGGTTAGGGGGGTTAGGGTTAGGGGGTTAAGGTTAGGGTTATAGGGTTAGGTTATTTGTAGGGGTTTGGGGTTTTAAGGGGTTGGGGGTTTTAGGGAAAAGGGGAAAGGGGAT